>JAADVC010000535.1:0-19148 GCA_023334575.1 Pythium volutum
GCTTTGGCGAGTTTGCCATCATGAACCCACGCACGCCACGGCTCGCGACGATCCAGGCGCTCGACTTTTGCGAGACCCACTGCATTGCACGCGCGCCGCTGCTCGCGACCGTGCTGCGCCATCCGTTCGTGCTGCGGTCAATCCATCAGCTCGTGCAGCTCCAGAAAAACCGCAAGGCACTCGCTGTGCTGACCGACCAGACCACCAAGACGCGCACGCTGATCCAGAGCCTCGCTGGTATGTGGCACACGGACGGGCTGCAGGCGTTCCTGCCACCCGGGGTCTGCGCCAACGACCTCCCAGAGCTGCAGCCGTTTGTCCCGCCATGTCCGGTCGCGTCGCCACTGTCGCGCTTGGCGTCTGTGCGGATGGGACTCACCCCCACTCCCGTGCGTCGCAAGTCGGTCTCGATCGCTGCGGGTTTGGAGTCGTCGAATTCGGGAGGCGTGGTCACGAACGCGGACGCTGCCGCCAGGGCGACTGCCTCGGCGACAACGACGCTGGTCGAGTCGCTCCCGCGGCGACGCTCGTCCGTTCGCATGGTCGAGGGCAATATGGATCCGACCGAGGCGTCCGCTATTGGGTGCACCACCGCGAGAGCGAGACGCGCACCGTCAAAGGCTGCGGATGGAGAAAGTGCTGTACGAAGCGCTACCGCAAGTGGCAGCGGCAGTGGCGACGACCGCGTCGGGCTCGTGCTCCACCAAATGAATCTGCTGCTGAAGCGCCAAGAAAAGCTCGAACTCCAGTTGGAGCAATTGCTCGAAACGCGCCAGTCGCGTGGGCCGGTCCACGTGGCGGCCCCACAAGCCAGCACGAATAGCACCGACATTCTGCGGCTCCGCACGGGCACGTCGGTCACGGACCTCGCCACGGCCAAAGTCCCAAGTGCGCACGAATCCCCAGTGGGTTAAGTGCTGTTTTCATAAATACTCAAAGTCTATGGTTTGGTTTGTTTTGGTCAGTTGGTGAACAGCGCCGGCAGCGCTTCTTCCTGCGTGATCTCGCCGCCAGCCAAGCGTGAAATCCACTGGCGCGCGTCGTCCAGTTCAATCTTGGTGGAGCGCGAGGGCGAATAGAACGTGACCTTTTTGCCCTTGACACTGAACGCCGCCATGAGTGCTACGATTGAAAGCAACTCAAAAGTCAGTCTCCTCTTTGCTCCCTACAGTCTCAGTAACGACCCAGCCAGACGCACGGGAAGCCGAGGCGCCCAGCGACTGCTTGAACTGCGCGTCCCACTTGGCGCGCTGCGTCGCGGGCAGCGACGCGAGATCGAGCCAGCAAAAAGTTAGTGGATCCCGCGCAAACTCGGACGCGAGCTTCTCGAGCACCGAGAATTGATCTGCAAAACAAAAAAATCACAATGAGTCTCTCGTACGAAGAGAGATTGCTCCACACGCTGCTGGCAGCTAGTAGTACCTCGGACGTTGTTGCCGAAGGCATTGGGATCTGGGAAAAAGAGCAGCAGTCGTCGCCCGCGCGCCGTGAGGTAGAGCGGGTTGAAGGCAAACAGCGACGGCGCAAACACGCGGGCCAGTTGCTCGTGCGGACTCGTGCGGGGCTATCGGGTATTTATGAAAAGGATCAGATCTGGTCATTTTTCCGCGCCAAATAGAAAGGCGCCGAAGTGTACCTTCTCGTCTTCCTTGGGCTTGGTCTCTTGCTGACTACCGTTCGCTTGGGGTTGGGCATTCGACGTGTCCGACTGCATGTATGTGGGCAGCACGACCATGATCCAGACAAAGACCGCGAGCATGGCGATTGTCGAGAACGAAAACGGGAACGGCGACATGCTACAGAAAAAGCCAGTCAGCACTTGGAGGCTCTAGAACAAAATGCCGCGCACGTACGTTTGCTGCTGATAGTATTGTCTCTGCCGGTGCTGCTGCTGCTGTTGATGCCAGTGCCACTGCTGCTGCTGGTTGTACCGATTGCCGTTGCCGTACCCATTGCCGTAGCCGTGGCGCGGCTGCGACGTGTCGTAGTGGCCGTTCGTGAGCTGGTCGTAGGCCGCGCCGATGCGCATGAATTGCTGCTCGGCATCCGGATTCCCAGGGTTCTTTATGATCAATACCACAGCAACTATTAGGCCTGCTTCCACTATCGTAGTAGATACACAAAGGGACGGTGTACCTTGTCGGGGTGCCACTTGAGCGCGAGCGAGCGGTATGCGCGCTTAATGTCGGTCTCGGATGCGCCACGCTTCACGCCCAGCACCTTGTACGGATCCTCCTGGAAGGAGGCGCCAAGGGTACACGGCGTACCAGCGAGCAGCAGCAGCGTAACCACGAGGAGAAGACGCCGCGTGCTCATGCCATTCGCCATCGTCATCAGCAGCAGTCCAGATACGAATGAGGTGAGCTCGTCAGTTCCCGAAAAACCGTTCAGATATTCGTTCTAACAGGTAAGTGATCCCATTACACCATACCAAAGAATGCGTTATGACAGGTACTACATTCGAATATCTCCCAAGCGGAATGGGCGCCATAATACCGGTATTTTCCCACGAGGTCCAATTGTGAGGAAAAAAATGGACGCGCGGCTCGCGGCGTCAACGACGCAGTCTGCGGCCGAGAGCGAAGACGACCTGCTGCGGCTCCAGCAAATGCACCAAGCGGCGGCGGCGACCAATGCGTCCTCAGGCGGCGCGTTCAGCACGTCGAGCGTCGACCAGTTTCTGCGCGACAATGGCTTTGACCTGGACGCCGCCGACGACGACGTGCTCTCGTCGAGTGCCACCAGCGACTTTGGTGGCGGCGCCTCGGCCGCGAGTCCGACCGCAGCGACAGCAGCAAGTGGCGGTGGTGGTGGCCACCAGTCGCTGTCGCTGGGCGACGCTGCGGCGGCGGCCGTGGAGAATTTGCTGCGCGCCGACGCGATCACGCGGCGCCGCGACCGCAACGACGAGGACAATGACGCCGACAATGAAGGCGATGGCGATGTGCTCTCGAGTGACGACGGCAGCCACTTGAGCGGCGCTCGGTTGCTTAGCACGGCCGCCGGCGAAGAAGGCGACATGCCGCCGCCGCGGTTCATTCTGCTGGACGACGAAGAACTGCTCTCCATGTCCCACGAGCCACCGACGTCGCCATTGGATCCGGCATGGCGACGTCCCGTCTCGGCAAGTCTTGCTGCACATATGGGCAGTCCGATGGACCGGTCCATGCTGCTCGGGGGCTCGGGGCTGTCGGCGCTGAGTGAAGAGAGCCAGAGTGTGCTGCCGCACCACCACCACCACCGCCACACGCCCGAGCCAACGCGTTTGTACCGCCGTCTCGCGCCCCCGTCGCGACATCCGCAGCGCCAGACAGAGGGATCCAAGCCAGGCGGCTCGACGCGCGCGAGTCTCATCGATCGACTCGTGGCGTCGTCGTCGTCGTCCTCGTCTTCGTCGGCGTCGTACGCGTCATCGCCACGCGCGCTGTCGTCGGCGTCGTCCCACGACGACCACATTTCGCCTATGAGAACCAACGACGACGAGCTGAGCGACGCCCTGGGTGTGGGCTCGGCCTCCACGTCGCACCATGAGCGAGCGTCCAACCTCAGCTCGCGGCCGCGGCTCTCGCCGCGACGACTTTCGCCCCATGACGAAGAAGAGCAGAAAGATCCAAACGACGGCCGCACGCGTGGAGCTGCGGCTGCTGCGAACCCGTGGATGCGACCACCGACACCACAGCAACAACAACAGCAACCATCGAACGACGCCCCTGGCGGTGGCGAACGCGAGATCCAAAAGACCCAGTGGAGTGACTTGAACATTTTGCTTCGCAAGAACGGCCTGCAGACGCTGGCGCTGCGCGAACTCACGCATCATGCGGTCGTGCCCGACCACGCGTCCATGATGAATCTCGTCCAAGACTTGCTGCTGCAACTTGGGCAAAAGAACGAGGTACGAGTGGCTTGCATGTCCCTGTACCTCCTCGGAAGTCGCTTTGTCTCACACGTACCTTTTCTTCTTCTAGGCCATTCAGAATCTCGTGATCGACTCGAACCGCACGTACAAGGTGCAATGCAAAGCCGAGGGCGACGTCGCGTCGCTCGCGAAAAAGAGTGACGACTTGAAGCGATCGCTCCAGAATGCGCAGAACGAGGTTGCGCGTCTCCAACGCGACGTCCAGCGGCAAAAGGACGAGACCGAGAGGCAGACCAAGTCGCTCAAGGCGTCCGTGCTGAAGCTGCAGCAGCAACTCAAGGTCAGCGAGCACCGCGTCAAGGCCAAGGAAGTGCTCGTCGAGCGCATGCAGAAGAAAGTGCAGCAGCTCGTCGACAAGGAGACGCTCAGCAAGACGCGCGACCGCAAGATTTTTCAGCAGCTCCAGCAGCGCGCGCCGCGCAAGACCCATGCCGCTGACAACCAGGCGCTCGAGTGGATTGGGATATATGAGACTCAGCGCGAGCAAATGCAACACGAGATTGACCACTTGCAGGCCCACGTCACGGCACTGAATGGCGAAGTGCGGGACAAGGAGAATACGCTGTCGCGTCGGTCCTCGTTCAGCCAGGCCGACTCGATGCGCTGGAGCGAAACCAACTCGGACGGACGCCACGCGAGCAAGCTACTGGACGCCTCGGACGAGATGCTCCAGCGGCTCGAGGCTGCACGGCGCGACCAAGAGCAGGCCGCGGCCAAGCTTCGGCAGCGCGAGGCCATTATGGTCAAGAAGATTAGTGCGATCGAAGAAGAGCTACTCGCGGCCCGCGACACGATCAGCGAGCTCAAGGACGAGAACGCCAACTTGGCCATGGAGGCCGAGTCGCGGCCCAGCATCCGCGACTACCGTCTCTCGCAGCGTCGCATCCACCAACTCGAACGCCAACTCTCGGAACACAAACTCGCGTTGGAAGAAGCCAACGATATCAACGAGCTGCGGAAATTCATGGGCACGACTGAGCTCATGGAGCGTGACCGCGTGAACCACCGACTCCATCTGAACCGCTTGGCCACGCTGCCCAAGGAGACCCTCTTGGAGGTCGTCAAGGAAGTGTGCAGGGTGCTCAACCTCACGGACCTGACGCTCGTCACGCCGAGCCTCCACAAGCTCTGCAACGTCGTCGCGGCCGTGCCCCGCATGGAACAGTTTATCCGCGACGTGTGCGGCTTTGTCTACTTCAACGCCAACGGAGACCATGACAATCAGAACCAAAAGGACGACGCTCGCTTTGAGCTCGAGCAGGTGCTGCCCACGCTGCAGCACTGGATGGCCGACCGCAAAAAGCTGCATGAACTGGAGGTACGTGAGACGAGACAACTGCGCTCTGTAGTACTTAGTAGATCTCAAGGGAGACAGCGGGTCACTAACTGTTTGCTACCCACAGGGTTTCAAGACGGCCATCGTCACAGAACTGTGCAAGCGATCGGTCGAGCCCAGCCTTCTCAAGCAGCAGCAGCCACCGACAGACAGTGGCGCGTCGACGCAGCTCTCGAGTCTCCCACGTGCCGTGCGCATGGTCGCCGAGCTCGTGGAGCTCGAGAAGAGCGTCATGCATCACAAGGAGATTTACACGCAGGCTGCCGACGAGCTCGAGGTTTGTGTGGAAGGGTGTTTCTCTCATCTACGGATGGTACAGGATGCTGATTACAAGTGGATGGATTGTAGCGACGCCCCAGCGTGCTCGTGAACCAGATTGTGCGCCACTTTTCCCACGTCTTTGATGTGAAACAAGTCGACGGCGTGTTGCCGCGAATTAATGTACGCACAGCACTACCTATCGCTTTGCTTGGGTTATGAGATAACGAACTGACAATTGTCTCTGCAGGAAATCTATCTGTTTGTCAACGAGATGGAAAACTTTCTCAAGGCAATTCGGTCGCTCCTCGTGCTGAGTGAGTTACTCTCCCCCAACACAAATGTGGGACTGGATTCCACATTCCCTAACGTTGGCCTCTATGATTCCGTAGAGCCCAACGCGTCTCCTGTGCTTTGCATTGACGCCATTCGGTCGCTGGTCGAGGGAGAACGGACCACCACGTCTGCTGCACGAGACCACGACGGCAATGCACCGGAAGACCAAGACGATGATGACGCCCCCAACTATGTGGTCCAAAAGTCCACGCGCGGACGCGTCGATGCCGCAAGTGGTGGTGTCGCCGGTGTGCGCCAAGTGCGCGACATGTCGGTGCTGATCCGCGACCTGAAAAAGGAGCTCGGCGCCGCGACCATGCACGAGATTCTGCCGCGCACGCGGCGGTTAATGGAGCTGCTGAGTCTCTCGATCCACCGCACGCAGCAAGACGAGGACGACTTTTGAATGCACGGGAATGAATTACTGTTATGTGTGGATTGTCTTTTCGTCTCATGCCCGATCGGCCACGTCGTGGACGCGGTGGGTACCCGTTGTATTAATACTCTTTGGCGTCTCGAGCATCCCAAACGATATTTCGTGCTCGCTGCTGCTACGGCTTGGGGAGTAGGAATCTGGACCGGTCGACTCACAGTGGGAGCCGCTCGGTCCGTGGGTTCGCGCGGCCTTGCGTCGCCGGCCCGGACGGAACGCCACGTACAGCAGGAGCTGCGCCACACAGAGGCACGTGTTGACAATGGTCGGCCCGACAATGAACAAGTCGTCCATGAGTGCACCATACACAATCCAAGTCGCATTGCTGACCGTGCCCACAAGCACCATGCTTACGGGAATCGAAATGGCGTTCTTGGTCGTGAGCACGACGCGAATGGTCGCAAACGGCGACGCATAGAGTGCGAGTCCGCACGCAATGGCCAAAACGCCCACAATCTCAACGACGTGGCCGTGCGGCCCATAGACGGCATAGCACGACGTGGCAATATTAAAAAGCAGTGCGACGGCAATGAGCTGCGCGACGTACGTCTTGCGGTCACGGTCCGAACCGTAAAAGAAAATGGCGAGAAACAGCACGCTCAAAAGACTGCCAATGGCGTAGGTCGCCACGAGCGGAAAGTAGGCGTTCGTGAGAAAGCCGTAGAGCATCCTAATAAAGAGAAAAGCACACGTCACTGGGGTTGGCATACGAGAGGTGGGCGATACGACAACCGTACCAAATGTGGTTGTAGGCCCACTGCGCGACAATGGGTAGTGCCGGCATGTGGCCCGTGCGCTTGCGCTTCAAGATGCGCACCATGGTCGGCGCTGGGCTCATGCACATGTAGAGCGCCGTGCACGACGCGACGACATTGACGACCGCAAGCGTCGTGTCCGAGACCATTTTGGGGGTTTGCGTCACCTGCCTTTTTGGGATTTGCGTTGTGAAGGAAAAGAGTCGAAGCGCGTCACGCCGTTTCGAGTGGCAGCGCTGGAGGAGACTGCGAGAGAACTCGGGGGTCCGGATTTGCCAAGAGACTGTTTGCGTCGCATTCACGGTTGAAGGTTCCAGGTCGGGATCTTGTCGGGCTTTCTTTCGAAAATCCTCGCTTCTTTTTTTTGTTTTCTTCTCGACAACGTGGCAGTTCCTTTCGAATACTTTGCATTCACTTCGATACGGTACCGGTTATCAGACCCGCCATCCCATGGCTGGCGCAGACGAAAACGGCCATGGAGGTTTCCTTTCTCTGCTTGGTCGCAATTGTCTAGGATGAAGGAAAAAAAAAGAAGGTTGAAGTTGATTCTATAATTTTAAATATATGGAGGTTTCTTTTTTTCTAGCGTTTACTCGGTCGTCGTGAACCCCGATGACGACGTCAGGTACGCGTGGCGATTGTGGTGGCCGTTAGGCGTTTGCACCTCGACGTAGCTGGCCTCGGCCTCGACCTGGATGCTTGAGAGCGTGAGCTCGTGGTTGTCGCTGTGCTTGGCCGCCTGTGGCTGCTCGAGCCGTGGTGCGTCCGTGACGATCTCAATCGCACCGCCACCAACGTTGGTTGCGACCGCGCCGTGGACGACGGTCGCGCCGGGCTTTTGGCGTGTCGGGTGGTATACAAAGTAGAGCACAAACTGCACGACACCAATGCCAATGTTGACGACCGTCGGGATAATGAGCAGCGCGTCGTGGATGAGAAAGCCGTAGATGATCCACAGCACATTGTTGAGGATGCCCACGACGACCATGGCAAACGGAATCGACTCGGACGAACGTGTCGTGACGACGTGCTTGATGGTCGCAAACGGAGACGCGTACAGAAACACACTGGACGCGATCGCAAAGATGCCGACCACGAGCTTGACGTCGGCCTGGCGTTCGTGGAGCCGGCCCGTCTTGCCCAGCACGGCGTAAAGCGTGGCCACGGCATTGACCAGCAGCGTCACCGCGCACGCGCGTCGTGCGAGTGTCTTGGCGTTCGTGTAGCGGTAGTAGACGCAGATGAACGCGACGCTAGTCACGTCGCCGACAATGTACGTGACCATGAGCGGGAACACGTTGTCGGTCACGTAGCCATACAAGAGCCTGTCACATTTTTTTTGGCATTTTTCATTATAAGTCAGTCGGTCCAGAAAAAAATTGAAGCCGCTTCCCCATCACACAGTCAAACATCGTACCACATGTGGTTGCATCCCCAGAGCGCGACCAGCGGCACAATGGACGCCGTGCCCGTGGACTTGAGCTTGTGGACGCGGTACATGGCTGTGGATGGACTCAGACACATGTACAATGCCGAGAGCGACGCCAGCACCTTGATCACCGTCACGAATGTGTCGGTCATGATTGGCCGAGGCGACGCGACAAGACCAGAGACCGAAGGGAGTGAGGCGTGGAGAACGGATTCGAAAGTGAACCGCTGGCAGCTTGTCGTCGAGGATGGGGTGGGGAAGGTGGGGGCTCCTCTAGGAGAGCACTGGGCGCTGGGCCATCCCACGTGCTACGTACTGGGGGCGTATGTATGAGCCATCCACTGCCGTGGCCGACCCGACCTCGGGGATCAGCCAAACGGCACACGGCCAATTTGATTCGGCGCTGCTGGCCTGGCTTTGGACGACCTGGCATGCCTGTGGATGATCGGATCAGCGATAGCAGATGGGAGTTGCGGGTTGCCGTGACTTAACACTAATGCTGCTGTTATTCTGTGGGTGACAAGGGCCCATTGGATGGACGAGTCGGTTGAAGCTTCGCGAAAAGAAGAACCGAACTGTAACGGATGAGGAAGGAGCGCCGAAGGAGGCATTCATTCTGATTGGCTGAAAGAGTCAAATACGGGCAATTGATTGGCTATCGGAAAGGCAACTTGCCTTTCGCAGTGAGTAAGTAGCTCATCTGCTGATTGACTGCACGCTGAAACGGCCAAGAAAAAAAACGCTGTGAAGTGGCGATTGCGATCGCCAGCGCGAAGCGAGAAGCCGTAAGCGACCTCGTCCCTTGTCGCTTGGAAGTTTTGAAACTCACGGGAATGTTGGAGGCTGCGAAAACAAATAAACTCCATGGCTGTCGCACTGCAGGATAAGGATGATGATGACGGCTGATCTGAGATGCTGTGAGGGCCCTGGGATGGCGTGCACCCCTCCCTGGATACGGGGGGGGTAGAAAACGAGATATCTGATGTCGTCAGCCGAAGATCGGCATGTGATCCTCGCCGACTCTCTCGTTCTTTGTCATACAGTATAATAATGTGGCGCGCAAGCGATTGGACGATGTCCAGTTTGCATGTGGCGGAGTGGACGAGCCATTTGTGATTGGATGTCAGTTCTTTCTCTGTGGGGGATGGGGCACTCGCCCCCTGTCGCCTCAGCGAAGAGTCGCGAGCATGCGCGCGTGACCTTTCGGCAGAAAATTGTACCTATTAGAAGCTCGGCTATGCTTCAGAGAAGGATATTTGATACTGTACCATTGGTGGATGCGTGGATAGGAAGAGACCATGACGCTGACAAAGAAGGTGGTTCGATACGGTGTGGCCACATGGATATCTTTTGGTCTCTTCTGTGGATACGGTTGCGTGGATGGTAGCGCTGACGACGACAGAGTGCCTGTCGCCGCTGCGCAATCACCGCGCGACGTGCTGCTCGCTGCCGTGGTCGATGCAGAGATCCAAGCCACACGCGAGTACGTCGAGCTGCTGACGGCCAAGGCCGCGCTGCTGGCGCGCATGATCCAGATCGAGCACACGCACTTGAACGCAACGACAGCGACCTCGGCGGCGGCAGCAGCATCAAACCATACAAAGTCGTGGCACCGACCGTCGCTCAAGCACGCGAACGAAAAGTTTGACGACTGGCTCGCCCCGCAAGGCACGTGGAGATCGCCGCCCGCAACAGCGCCTACCTCGCTCCATGTCGAGCTCATCTCGTTTCGTCCGAACGGCAATCCGGGCGGCAAGCGGAGTGGCGGCCACGGCCACTCGAGTCGCTATGGTGTGCAAGATATGACCGTACCGATCGCGCAGTTCCTCATGGTGCTCAACAAGCAATCCGGCTTTTTGGAGCTGCGCCACCCGATAACACAAGCACTGCTGTGGCAGCAGCATCTAGAGATCCCAAGCCCAATCACGCGAGTTGCGTTCCACTCGGATCGTGCTTCGCATCTTCTGATCGCCACGCAAAACAGCGATCTTCTCGTCTACAAGTTGCGCGTTTTCCACGGGCGACGCCTCGTCGCTGGAGACCACCGCCGCCACAGCGGCAAGGAGCGCGCAATGTGCCTCGCCAAGGTGCCGCTTCCTTCTGGCGAGTACGATTCGGTGCATGGCGTATGCCTGCATCCACACAACAAGCACCCGTTCGTGGCGAGTCCGACGCCGCGCAGTGTCGCACCGCTGGGTCTCCATACGCATCTCGAGATCGAATTCGACTTTGCAGCCAAATCACTGCGGAAATTGTCGCAGCTCACCATGGTGGCCTCGCACCAATCGCTCTTCATCTTGACCAGCAGCGAAGACGGCCACCTGGGCTTTTACGACGGCCACAATGGCTCCTTCATCGACGAGATCGACCCGCGACTAGGTGAGATGTCCCATTTCCAGACGCTCTCGTCGGGAGTGGCGGCGTTTGCAGCGGAGAACCGCGTCCATTTTGTCGATGTCTTTGATCGTCGATTGCTCGGGCTCACGTGCGAAGGATCCCGCCACACGATCACGAGTCTCCAACGTGACGTGTGGCGCCACACGATATTATACGTCGGCACGAGTGACGGCAAAGGACTCACCTTCCGCATCAATCGGTTCGGCTCGATCAAGCGCAACAATGGTCTCATGCCCATTGGCGCCGACGCCATGGATCCGTTTGACGGAAGTGATCTCGGCTTTCCGACATGCACATTAACGGCACTTTTGCAACCTCGTGCTCGCATCTTTGGTGGTGGTCTCCATCAGAGGGATGCACAGCGAGCGGCGATCGTCACTGCACTGCCCGGCCACGTTCTGCTCACGACCGGCGACGGCCATCGCGTGCTTTACGACGCGGCATCGCGCCCTGGTTTCCCTGCGTACATCACGGAAAAATCTCTCACACAATCGTCACTACCATCTCCATTTGAGATCATCTCGGTCCACGGTGGGAAGGACCCCCACGCCGGCACGTCCGCGGTCGCCATCACCAGCCGAGAACCATCGCCGCAGTCGCGCGTGCGGGTCGAGATTCTCGGCGCCCGTCTCGCGACCAGCTCGTCCGGGCTGGACATTGGCTGGGTACGTGCACCCATGATGCTGTTCTGTGCCTTTGGCGTCATGTTCTGGCAGCAGAACCGCTACCGCCGCGCACCATCGTCGCTCGCCGACTTTGATCTCCCCAATGCTGGTCGCCAACGGAGACAGTACGGACGAGGCGGTCGTTCTGATTGGTCGAAACCAACCAATCATCGCGCGTTCAGTGGCATATAGAAATGGTAGAAACGGAAGAAATGGATCTGCTGGATTGATCATCGTGGGCCGATTCAGAATTCAGAAGCAAAACCAAAACGAAAAAACGAGAAAGGCACCAACAGCGACCATGGATCTCTTGGGTGGCGATTTGGGACCGGGCATCAACATGTTCGTCGCGGGCCTCGTGGCCTTGCACGTGATCGTGCTGGTGGGTCCATGTGCCGTGTATTTGACTCCTTACAGTCTCTGTATCTAACGGTGTGTGCGTTCTGTCGGAGCAGCTCTACTGGATCTCGCAGTTCATGCAGGGCGACGGCCGCAAGCACTCGGCCAAGAAGCTCCAGTGAATATCCGCGCAAGCAACCATGTTTTAGTGGCGTGAAGAAATAAAAAGAGGCATTTTATTGTTGGGCTCAAATGTCAAATGTGAATGAAAGATACAAGGCGCTTCGTGTACGTCGTGTTCGATTTGGCCCGGAGCAACCCCGTCAACAGAAAGTAGACGTGGCCCATAACGCTAATCTTTGAAGAAAATGCGCGCGCCGTTGAGCGACCAATCGAGCAAATCAAACTCACGCTTGTTGAGCTCAATGCGTTTTGCTGTGAGCTGCAGCGTGTGCACTTCTTCTTCATCATCGATGAGCTCTGCCGTCGTCTCTTTTTGCTTGCGCGCTGCTTGCTCTTGCTTGCGCGCATCGCGCTCGGCTTGCTTTTGCTGGTTGGTTTCAAGTATGGAAAAACGTTAGACCCCCTTTCTCACGCTGTTCAACTGCAGCTCACCACGTACAATATAAATGGCTTCTTCTTGCGCGTACTTGCGCGAGACCTCTTCAAACCAGTGGAGTGCATCGAATGCCTGTGCATTTTTCACAGTGAGTCAGATCTATCGCACCAAAATCAAACGGCGCCACATGGCCAAGGCCTACCTCTCCTTGGTTGAGCATCGCGAGAATGTACGCGACACCAATGGCGAAGCCGTCGTCCGTGAAATACGATTCACGGCGACGCGTGTTCTTGTACATGAGATCTTTGGCTTGAACCATGGTTTCCACGAAATTGATTGTCAGCGCTGGCAGGATGGAGGCAAAGTTGGCCAAGTGCTTTTGCCCGTCGCCGGCAGTCACGTCTTGAAACACTTTGACGAGCACCTTGAAGTAGTCGTTGTTTTCGGAGAAGTTCTTTGACAAATTGGAGATGACCGAGTCCAAATTGCGCGCAGCAATCAGCGTCTCCCGCGAGAGATTGGCCCCGACAATTTTTGGCTCGGTCACTGTATTGGTCTCTTCGTCCCGGACTTCCTCGACGCCTTCACCCGCGTAGGCTTCAAACTTGAAGTGCGTGTGGTTGAGATCGGGCACAAACTTGATCGCATTACTGCAGTAGTTCATGCCGGCGGAGCGCACCATGCGAACGTAACCAAGCGCGTTACCAATCTCCGTGATCAAGATCCGAAACTGGTCGAGAAACGTCTTGCCGGAATCCGAGACGCCCAACTTGCGGATATCCTTGTTGAACTGGAACGCGCGGTCGTACGGGTACTTGTTGTCGACGTCCTTGTCGTCGCGGTGTTTCTTGAACCATCGTCGTTCGCGCTGCAAGTAACTCTTGATGTACTCGTCAAAGAGGAACTGCGAAAAGACGTCAAACTTGCGCGCCAGGAACTGGTATGTGAAATTCACGGTCGTGTTCATAATGCCCATGCCGTGCGTGCGGATCGAGCTCGCGATCGAGTGGATGTTGATCGAGTTGAGGTGGCGAGACCCTTTATCACTGCGTCGCTCGAGGAAAAATTGCTGGTTCAAATTGTAGTTGTACCGCGAAACGAAGATTTGGATATTGCGCATGATCTGCAAAATGTCGAGTCCTTGGTCGAGCGAGCCCATCGGTAAATGATTGTCGGCCAGGCTTAGCCCGTACTTATCGTTGGCTAGGTTCCGCATTTCGCCGTACGTCTTCCAGTCGTGCAGTGCAACGGTAGTGAGATTGTAGAATGTGTTTTCAAGGTAGTGCGTAACGCGCTGCCTCAGATCCAGCATCTTGCCGTAGAGGCGAATGGGACGCAAGTCGACGTACCGATGGAGCACCTTGAAGTCCGCGCTCTTGGGATTGGGCGCGTCCATGTGGTCGAGGTGGACGGAATGGATGTGGAGACGAAGGTCGTTCTCGACATCCTTGCACAAGTTGTCCACAATCTCCTCTTCCATGACCGTGTCGACGAACTCCGAGAATGCCTTGACATAGCCAGTGTTGTTTTCTTCATGTTGCGCGCCACGCACGAGTCGAATCGCGTCCAGAAACCCGCTCACGACGTACTGTATCTGATTGCAGTGCTCGGGTTGGCCGTACAAATCTTGCATAAACGGGTGAAGCAGCTCGCGGCTCCAGTAAAAGAACGAGCAGTCGCAGGCGTTACGAATGCGGCGCTGGAAATCGCTCAGTAATCGCATTTTCCAAATCAGCTTGATGGGCTCTTCGGCATCCTTCAACTCGACGAATCCACCACCACCTTCGCCGTTCACCGAGCTCGCCGTGCCGTCCGGCGAAATGAGAGCGATTTGGGTCGCGAGGTCCAGGATCGTCAGTCGCGTGTACGAGAACGACTCGCCTGCGTGAAGAATCTCTTCGATCACCGTGACCGCCGCAAGCACGTCGAGCTTGGTATCGTCGAACCGTTTGCTGGCCTCCAAGCGCGCCTTGACGGGTCGAAAGTAGGAAAACAGCGAGTGCGCGACTTGCCTGAGCACCAATGAACAACTCTCTGCCAGAATTGGGTTCTTGCGTGCAAACATGAACTCGACGGCCTTCAGGATCTCGATACATGTGTACAGCGGGCGCACCACACGCTTGGGCATCGGGATTCCGAGCGACAAGTGGAGATTCACGAGCGTGTGCATCATGGTCTGGACTTTCTTGGCCAGGATGAGCCCCTTGATAATGAGATTACCGCGGATGCTCAGCGTTCTCGCCGGATCGCCCATTCCTCTGGTGGTCGGCTGGAAAAACGACTCCATGCGAACGAGCCACGCACTCAGGTCCATCTTGGCCGCCGCGACATCGCCCGGGAAAGCTTGGTCCAATGAGTGCAAGTACTCGCGCCGAAACTGGACAATATCCATTGGTTGCAGCTTGTTTGAATTCATCGGTGCGTACCGCAACAAAAAGTCGGGCATGAACCACGAAATCTTGCCGCAAATGGTCACGGCAGGGGTCCGCAGTTGCGACTCCCATAGGCGCCTGTAAAGCATCGGATCGGCCGGGACGTTGGACGGCAGGAGGCGACGCAACAGCACGTACAGACCCGCCGTGCCCACAAGGTTGTCGCGCTCGTAGGTTTCCGTGGGCGTGTTGATGGCGTTTTCCGCCTGGCTTAGGCGCGCGCTGATACAGTGCAGAAACTCTTCAATAAAGACGCGGTTCGATCGAATGTCGATCCGCGATTCCATGTCGCTGCTCGCGCGACCACTGCGACCATCTTCGTCGTCTTCATCCTCGTCTTCGTCGCCCAGCTCGCCCGAGCCGAACGCTTCAAAGTCTTGCTCAATACACGTCTGGAAGACTTGTGCGCTCATGATGGTCTGGTCGAGACTGACAAGCAGTCGCTCAAACTGCTTCACTTTCTCGACTGTGACGTTGTACCGCGCCGGGTCGGCTCGCACGTACTGCATCATGCGCTTGTACTTGTCCCACGCCGTCACGATATGCGGATTCTCAATGACGATCGCGTCGATTGTGATCATGACTTCCAAGAGACTGGCCAACGCATCAAAGACAGGGTGGAGATGCACGAGCTTGAACGTCGACTTCCAGAGCTTTTGGAAACTCTGGTAAAGACTCGCCAATTGATGGAGCATGTTGATCGTGATGGCGTTGCAGCGATCCACGAAGTTGGAAATGTCTTGGAAGAATGCGAGCATACGACCGATAAACACCTCGTCCTCGCCCGGTTTGGCATCGCGGTCGTCGTCGCCGTTGTATGAGTGGCCAAACATAATCAATGCCGGGTAAAAGTTGTCCTCGACCGTGACCTTGAGCTCGGAGATTTCGTCACACAGCACTGCAAACACGGTCAGCACTTTGTTAAACAGCTCATTGTCGGTGCGGATGAGATCTTGCACGTCGACGCGCTCGGCCGGGTGCAGAAACAATTGAATTGGATCCGCCTATTACATATGCGCACACATAGACCATCAGCCATTTCGTCCTGTTCTACGCATCAGGAGAGCATCGACGTACCCAGTATCCCCAGACTTCCGACATGGCGGCCGTGATCGCATCTTCAATTTCCTTCAACTTGGTCTACGGAGCACCAAATCCAAAATGTGAGACAATGCCCATCAATCGATATAACAAGCCAGGTTACCGTGTGCTCGTTGATGATGGCCATGCCGCGTTCCAGTTGTTCTCGAATCGGTTGCTCTATACATCCACAAATCGTCAGTTCAATCTACAGCTCCCGACTAATGTAGTGCCTACTTGTACTCACCTTGCGCATCAAACTCCTGGAACGGACCGCCAAATTCGTCTTCGGGCAAGTTCCAGTGTTCTGTAATCGTCGACAGGGCGTTACTTTCCTTGCGCGGCTTGGTCGCGCCAAAGTTGGACACAAACGACGTTCCGCGGGAGCGGTTCGAGCCGCGGCTCGACTGCGACAGTCGCGAGGACGCGCGCGAGTCAGCACGGTTACGGTTGTGGTTGTGCTTTTGGCCACTGCCGCTGAGCGTCGTGAGCCGCAGGTCGCGTGCCGAAATGTCGGACGCGCGCGAGTCCGCGCGGCCCAAATCAAACCGCGTCGAGTCGGCCCACGACGCTCTCGAGTCGAACCGCGGACGGTGCGCCTGCTGCGCGCGCCGGTTCGACGGCGACGAGAGCACACTGGATTCATCGGACACGTCGCTACCGGCGCGCGGCTTGTGGTCTTTCTTGCCATTGCCGTTGCCGTGAGAACTGCTGCCGTCGTGGGACCGGCGCGAGCGCGAGACGTCGCTCGCGCTGGAGCGCTCGGACGCGTCACGCGGTGACGCCACCGACGTCGACGACTCCTGCTGTGGCTCGGCTGCCTCCTGTGGCGGTGGTTGCTGCTTGGGCTTCTTGGCCATGGCGTCGTCAAGATGTCTCTCTCTAACTCTATGCTTCCGTCTTCTTCCAGGAAGGATACTCGGGCACTCCCTCTTTTTTTTCACAAGGCCGCGACACGCGGGTTTCATCGGATCATGGGTTTTGAGTCACACGCTGGCCCGAACCCAAATTGAAGTGGGCGTAACCATGTCACTCTATAGGGGTAAATGACATAACATGTACTGAGGAAGGTATACTTTTTCCGACGCCAGAACGTACTGAGATAGAAATTGTGCCTACTTTTTGTACTGCTCCTTGATGAGCTTGGCGATGGTCGAGAGCTGAATGTTATTGGTGCCGCCGTAGATCGAGCCGATTTTGGCGTCTCGGTAAAACTTCTCGGCAGGAAGGTCCCGCGTGAAGCCTACGCCACCCAGCCACTCGATACACTTGGACGCAGTCTTCTCAGCGACCCGCGAGGCCTGGAGCTTGGCCATGGATGCCGACTGCATGAGCCCCGCCGCCGGCGTGCCAGCGTCCTTGGAGCGGGCTGCGTTGTACACGAGCAAGCGAGCCATCTCGAGATCGAGTGCCGCCTCGGCCTGCTGGTGCTGCATGGCCTGGAAGTCGCCGATCGCGCGACCAAACTGCTGGCGTTCGTACAGGTACGGGATGGTCTGGTCAAAAGCACCCTGCGCGAGACCCAGCATCTGGGACGCAATGCCGATACGGCTCTCGTTGAGCTGGCTCATAGCGATCAAGTAACCCTTGCCAACCTGGAAGAAAGAGACCAAAAACAGGAGGGTTGAGTTGCTGAACGACCTGCACCTATCTCCTGTAGAATTACATGAACGTACCTCGCCGAGTAGGTTCTCCTTCTTGACCTTGACGTTGTTGAGATTCACCGTGCACGTAGAAGAGGCGCGGATACCCAACTTGTCCTCTGGTGGGCTGATCTCGACGCCCTCGGTTTCACGGTCCACGAGGAAGCCAGTGATGCCGCGGTATCCCTTCGACGTGTCGACGGTCGCGAGCACGACAAACACGCCGGCGTACTCGGCGTTCGAGATCCACATCTTGGAACCGTTGAGCGTGTAGTAGCTGCCATCCGCCGAGACATCCGCGCGCGTCTTGAGTGCGAAGGCATCGCTACCCGAGCCAGCTTCACTCAGACAGAAACTGCCGACCTAGTGATCCGAAGCGTAATCAGTCAGCAAACGCCATCGTCCGAAGGGGCCATGAATCTCAAACTTACAGTATCCGCGCTCATTCGAGGAAGGTATTCTGCCTTCTGATTCTCCGTCGCATACAACTAGAAATCGGGGGAAACGAGTCAATAAAGTGCCTCGAGTCGGATGTAGTTTACGTTCTCCGAAGCGTACCTGGATGATCGTGTTCACAACGGTGTTCTGCAGGTTCACGAGCAAGCCCACGGACGGTTCAACTTTGGAGAGCTCTTCGATGGTGAGAACCAAGCTCATAAAAGACGCCTCACTGCCACCGTACTCCGACGGGACTTCGACGGCCATGAGCTGCATGACAGCACAGAGAGAGATTTGTCAGTCGCCACGTGCCTCCTCCAGCTCCATTCACAATCGACAAAAAGCGTACCCCGTTATCGAATAGGCCCGTCAGAACGGCACGGTCAAGCGTGCCCGATCGGTCCATCTCCTTCACACGCGGCTGGATGACGTCCGCCGCAAATCTGGCCACTGATGTTCGTCAATAGGAATTACGTTAGCGTCCAAAGCCACCATCAGTCGTTCGCATTTCTGTGCACGTACCCGTGTCCTTGAACATGGTTTCTTCCTCGGTGAGTGCCGTCACTGGACCGGGGATAACCGTGTACGAATCGTCGTCCATGGCCATCGCCTGCGAGCTCTTCATGCGCGAGGCCACCACAGTGCGCGGTTGCTGCGCCGCGCGCGCCATCGCGCGGGACGCCATGCGTCGACCAATCGTCATCGCCATCATGTAGTGGTGGTGGTATCGGTGTGTAAGCTGTTAAATTGGGTTGTGAACAAAGTCACTCCCGAATTCCGACGCGCTGGCGACGGCATTCGTCGACATCGGGAGAAACGACAGCCACTCTCTGTCAGTCTCTGACGCATGACGGCAAAACGGTGCGGTCAAATCGGAACTCAGGCGGATGCCCAGCCAATCGGGTGGCGCCTAGAGACCTGCACCACGTTCATCACTCCTGCAGTCGCTAGCAGGCACGCCCAAACTTCAAGCACCTCTCAAGAAATAATCGCCCATTGTGGGTCGGGAATGGGCGATGGAGTTTGGAAAGGGTGGTGACGTGGGGCAGGCCTCTGCGCAGGATCTGATTGGCTCCCAACTTGAAGTCAGTGCTGGCTGAGTAGCGCGACACAAAGTTAACATTCAAGCAAC
>JAADVC010000536.1:0-19148 GCA_023334575.1 Pythium volutum
AGGTCGCCGGGAAGGATATTGTTAGCTTGCAGGAAAGTTGCAGACTGAGCTATTCTACCCAGCATGCCTCTTGTAGTGCCTTCCTAGTGTATCTAAAGATAAGAAGTACCTCGCGTCTTACCCAACGGAAACCGCAACATCCTCACGGACTGTTCTGCTGGACCACACTGGATGATCAACTGGTGCAGCTCATCCCGGCCGACACAACGTTTCCCTCCACTATTGTCAGCCACCAACCCACCCAAGACCTCCTCGACACCGTTCACACATGGATCATGCCCAGGACCATCATCCCAGCGCCGCGACCTGCTGATTAGTCCACCCACTGAGAGGAGCGGATAGCCCTTTAGGCTACTAGAGTGCCATATAACTTCTCTGTCAATCCAAAACAAAATGCTTGTGGCGAGGGCTGCCCTGAAACGAGCGTCGTGATACTAAGCGCACGGCCAGTTCTACGAAGCGAGCGAGCCAAACACGACTACCAGGCGAGCGTGCGACGCCGTCGCGAGTTCGTCGCTGTATGCTACGCGCAACGCCGTGATTAGATATGAATGTGTAAGTAGGGTCATACGTCAGCTATCGACGCCGTCGCTAATAGCCGATATAGTCCTATTCATGGATAGGGTCGTGCTCTAGCTGGGGCAAGGTGGGGGCACTGAGCATGACGTTTTCGCTGAAGGAGCAAGAAGCGCGATGGGTCGGTGGTCCAGGTGCGGCGGGGTGGTCTCGGCGAGGGCTGAGAGCCGATTGGAGATGTCTTGGGCGGAGAGTCGCTCGGTCCAGGGTGCGTGGGCGCCGTTGTTAATCTGATGGTCAGGCCACGTTTGAAGTGGGAGCTCCGACTTTTCCAACTTTGTGTCCCGAAGTGACCATGTGGGAATAGTGGCTCACCATACAAATATCAAGTCAGTGAGCAGGGTGGGCGTCACTTTGGAACACAGATGGGTCTGCATTTCGGTCTCAAAATGGAAATGGTGCTAGTGAAAAACTCGCGTAACGGCCTAACTTTTTCATAGCAAACAAGCCTTGCCGAAGTCATACATGTTGCTTGTTGCGCGTTGGCGGTGACGAGGCCACGGACTTGGTTACGGAAGGTCTTCCAGATGCGACGCGCATCGGTGGCGCCGCGGAAGGCCGCGGCATGGCGGTGGAGTCAGCGTCGTTGCGAAACCACTGCTGGGGGATCTGCCACGGCGTTCTCATCACCATCGCGATCAATTCTCGATCGTCAATGTCTTCGTTGAGGTCCCGTCGCATGGCTCGGGCGAGCACTGGGATGCTGTCGCACATGGATGTGTATTTTGGTCCATTGTCAATGCAATATTTGCAACGTGCAGCGCGCAGCGTCGCACTCCCCCGATGTTTGTCAGCGACAGCTCGGTCTGCGCCCCTACGCACAAGGGATGTGGGCATAGGAGAATTCCGTCGTGTGCCAAGTCGAGGCAGTAGCGGAAGATGCGTTGGTAGGCGGTCTTGCCTTCGGCTCGGAGCAGCACCGTGGTCATAGCCTTCTCGCGCAGCGCGCGTTGGAGCTCGAGATCTCGCGTGCGCGGCGTGCCGTGATTATACGTGCAGTCGTCGTCCGTGCTCGCTGCAGGGCGTTTGCCTTGGGAGCTCGACACACACAGTGGAAGCGGCCTTCGATCGAGGCCAACGCAGACATCTTCGCGTTGTAAAAGTGTCGGGTTTCCGTCTCACTCGCAGGTTGGATAGTGAGGAGCGTGGGAGTAGTGCTGGCCTTATCTCTGTGGAAAATGACTCTTCGACAAATACTCCAACATCGAATAAAACCCAACACATCCTCTAAAACCTATTTTCTCATTTTTCTCATTCTTAGATTTTGTTTCAAAACCCATACAGCCAACTGATGGATATGCTTTTAACGTTATTAAAATAAAAGCATCTCCAGGAGTTGGAAATAGAATGAAAAAAAAAGTTGGACAGGTGGTTCCTTGGGTACTGTGCTGGTGACTCACACCAAAACCCGTGTACGTGATGAGCCCCTGCGCCAAGTGAACCGTTTCGCGGCGGCCCGGGCCCTCGCAAATAGCATCCGATAAGTACGATAAATCATGAGTTTGGAGGCTTTTATACTAACATGTGAATGTGCAGATACGCAAATAATTTAATTGAAAATGGGTGGGTTTGTGACGGCCCGGGCCGCCGCGAAACGGTTCACTCAGTGGGTTACCACGGCGAAGAGTTGAGTTCTGCCCGTTTGGTGCTCACCATTTTCTGGTATTTCAACAACGTTGTGGTGAGCATCAAAAATGCGTATGGTGCACAACCCTTTCTCTTGCGAACGTTACTGTACTATCGACCTTATATGAAAGGAATCACTTGGAGTCCCAATGGGACTGCACAGAAAGTGAAATAGACATAAAACGGACGAATCGATCGATTCGTACGTTTTATGTCTATTTTCACTTTTGATCGATGGCCCATGTATCCTCCCATCGGATGGGAGGATACAGTCCGTCTCGGAGCAATAAGCGCGCATCTAAGTTATCCGAAGTTCAAGGCAATCAGCATTCCGCAACTGCGCTCGTATAAGTTTTGAAACAGAGAAGCATGAATTAATGGAGGTAGATCAATTTGTGCGCTTAGCCCCGATACGGACTGTAGTGGCAAAACCTACCATGAAGAATTCTAGTACACAGTTTTGAATTACTCTACTATTTAATGTCCTTCGGCAACGTACGAGTGGAATCCTGTGTTCCTGCTTTCATTGTTGTCGCAGGTGAGGAGAGCATGGATTCACTCCTTGCATACTGCCTCCAACGCGATGCCATTCAACACAATCCAATTTGCTGCTGGACGCGCACTATCCGCCTCGCATCACAAACTCAACACTGCATCGACCGACGGTCACCGCTTTTTCATCGACCGTCTTCTTCGCACGACGATGCCCAACCGAAATGACTACACCCTAGCCAGTACACCACAGCGCGATCTATCATTGTGCAAGTATCCAGGCCGTAAATGCCCTCGCCCACGCATACTCAAATCAACTGGTGAGCTCCACAATCTATGCCAACAGCACCACGAAAGGGCGTCCGCGTCTAAGCGCGAGTCCCAGCTCACGAGGCACCCAATTTTGGCGGAGGACCCCAACGACTGGTGGCGGCTCGTGTCTGGTGTGCTCCCACCGCAAGTGACTGTGTGTGGTTATCGAGGACGACCATGTAATAGACCACGTGCCACCAAAAGCAACGGCCAACTCCACCAGTTCTGCGGAGTCCACCGCGATCTAGCCAATTGCTGCCAGCAAAAGAGCGTACGACGCAGTCACGAGCGGACTGGCGTTCAATCTACCAGCAATTGCGTATCCGATGGGTGGTCAGAGTTGGCAATGGTCCTCCCGCACGACGAACGCGGGCGTGGAGAGAGCATGGACCGTGTCGACAAGGAGCTCGATCAACCGAGCGGTCTTTCTGAGGCGAGGCCGCCGTGCATTGCTATAGCGATCGAGCTCAACGGTGACGATCAAATCGCGGTCGAGAACGAATGGCTGGCACACGTATTTGCGAACATGTTGCCCGAAGAATTCAATGCAATCATTCGCTCGGCCGCAGGGGAGTAAAATCGGTGGATACTCCATCCATATTGAATTTGAGGCACCTCTCGTGTTGAACGCATTCTTCGGTTTACAGGGACGTGTCAGATGTACTTCGAAGTAGCTTTGGGTGAAAACACAGAGGAATAAACGCATTGGTGGGAAGTGAGCCATATAATACACGTAAGTGAAACCTCCCATTTGACCAGCTCTATTGTCGACGAGATGGAGAAATGTCCGTAGAACGATACGAGCTGTCCCGGGTCCGTTGTGTGAGCCACCAGAAGTTGAAGTCGATCAAACTCATGGAATTCGCCACAGGGCGACCCAGTAACAGCATTCTACAGCAGCGTCGAGACAAAACCCTCGAAGCGTTGTCCAATTGCACATAGCCAGTCCAGATGATGCGTTATGTTTAGCGCACCGCGTCAGCGAAGCACTTCGCGAAGTGATATCGGTACTGTTCTGGCTATGGCGAAGCCGTAAGTGTACCAAAATCAGGAATTCTTATGTATGGTCAAATTTGGCTCAGTTTCCAGTCTCGACGGCGAGCGACTCCAGCAAAAACAAACAGTGGCTCCTCCGGAACTCATTCGTGAGGTTCGCGCCCTCAGTCATGAGACGCTCATCTTGTGTGCACGATGTATGCGCACGTGCAAACAACTTGCCCCCCCCTCTCCCACCGCCAGTTTAGCATAGCACACATCCCAACAGGCTGGTAAAAGCCTCAGCGCGCAGGTCATTTATGACAGGTGCGATCACATGCCACCATGTCAACAACTACCCAATGCATCGCGAGCTTGTGGGCAGGTCCTCGTGGTCACTAACGCATGACGGACTGAGTGTTGATTGATGGAAGCTAGACGATTAGAATTAGGCTCGCTTCGCTTCCATTTATAATAGTCACCTTCGCGTGACAAACGGAGCTGCTTTGATCTTGTGAACCCAATATTTCTTGGATTCTTCTTCTCATATCTTTAGTTGAGATTCTCATTCGAGGGAATATGCCATCGCCCCTGGAGCTCGCATGCTCACGAAGCACACACGAGTCGTGCGGGGAGCCATAACGAGTGGCCGAGCGTTGTGTCCAATGCGCCATCGTGACGTACGCCAGTATCAAGGGAAAGTCTGCGAGAACCCACGCGCTGTCAAGAGAAATGGCCCACAAATGGTAAAGATACTAGAGATCGTGTTCCGTCCACTCGGCCACAGGAGAGGGAGAAGAGTGAGCTGTAATCTTTACAAAAACACCGTGCTCAACAAAGGTAAAGGGGAAACAAGTACTGCGTGCAGGAGAAACAAACATCACCCACGGGAAGAGATCTCGCAGTGCCGCCGAGCCGTTTGGTGCAGTGATTGGGTCTGGAGTCGCCCACAATTCCGCCGTCACACTTGCGGCTTCATAATGTGTTTAACTCAGTGGATATATGAATCGATGTTATGAGACGTCGGCACTAGCTGTACTGAGATTACCACGACCCTAATGATTGTTGGCTAAAACAAGCATTCCCGGAACACGCTGGATTCAAATTTACGGTACGGTATGAGCAGAAGCAAACTGCACGTACCAAACCCAAATGGATACACGGCACAGAGCTCATCACAGAAAACACAGAAGTACCCTGTCCTGTTTGTAGGACTCTAAGCGCTGGTTCATTTCTTTTTGCCTCTTATACACAATATATCTAAGTGTACAATGAGGTTCTATATATTGCCAGATTGGATCTAAAACAGTATAAAGTGTAAAAATCAATATATCGGGGCGGTGCCTAAATGCACTACAAACTGTAGGGCGTCACGTGGCACGTGTGCGTGCTTACGAAATCTCTTCTGTACAGTATTTTGGCGAGCATCTGCAATCGCCAGGAAGATCGCAAAGAGAAGACAAAGTTCTCACCATCCATAATTAACCCCATCTTCGCGCGCGTTCCCAATGTCCCAACGCCGGGCGGTAGTATGGCAAAGACAGCGCGCCAGGGCGCTACGTGAGCGCGGATACACCACTGAGGGCGGGCGACGAGACCAAGAGAGAGACGAGCGAGACGAACAAGAGGAACGACAAACACGACCAACAGAGGCTCGAGCACCTGCATAACTTGCATTACCATGCATAGTAGTGCACAGGGCACACGAACGAATAGCTAGTCGGTCCTACATAGGCGGATAGCCGCGGCCGCCGGGGTCCTGTCCCCGGTTCGCGGGGTTGGACCCTGAGTGTCGTTGGCGTTAACGGCGAATAAATTAAATCAACCTTCGCGCGCTTCCACTGTAGCCTCTTGTGGAGACCACAAGAGGTACGACAACTCCGCAAACCCGCCCAACTTGCTTTCACGGGGAGGAAGAATGTTTGGCGCGGGTGATGCATGTCGAGGGTATCGCAGCCATTATGAATGCACTTTATTCACGAGACTGTCGAAAACATCCTTTGTCATGCACCGATGCTGGTAGCGTAAAAATTCGCTTTGTGCGACGCAAAATTTCACTGCATTGGGTTCTAGTTGGGTGACTCTCCTCGTGGTGGTATTTACGACCTGCTCTGCTGCACTGACAAGTGACATCGGAGCGTACAAGAATGTATTCTGGGAATCGTCGACACACCCACTACTGTCTATGCACAGACTACCAGTCTCGTCCTGGCACACATACCTCCAAGTTTGCAGACAGGAGACCTTGGTCTACATGTCGTGCTAGCCACATTGTAGCTCGTGACCGCTCCCAACGTTTTCACGGGCGAAATGAGAAAAATCTGAATTTCCCAAGGTTCAACGTAGGTACACTGTATTTGCTCCCCTCCTCTAAAGCTACTACTGTACTACATCCTAGAATGCAGTAATTACAGCCAATAGATTCTTTGAATGGGCATCATTAAGGTTCAGCATACGGTACTGGTACTTGCCATGCAAGTGAAGAGGAGAAAACCCACTCTTCTCGTTTTGGGCTGCACAGGACGGTTTCATGCACATTTTTTTCTATATTCCAACATTGTTTCTCTCAATCCCGTTCAGAACTGACTTGGGAGTGTGCTGAGTGGCTTCACCGCACATAAACCGTTTTCTTTCGTCGCCTTTCTATGCACAAAAAGACTGGGTATCCGGAATGCCTGGAAGGCATGATAGTTTTCTCATTCTCGGATTTGTGTATAATCCATGCAAAATTAGAGTTTTTTTAGCAGAATAGATTCGGAGGAGCAAATCTCGCGCGGGCTACCAGTTTTTTCTCCTGCGAAATCAAGAAAAAGTCCCCCAACCTTCCTCCCCGCTAAGGCCCATTCTAAGGTTTCCAAATTGATGCCAGTGGAAGCAACGCGAAGGTTTTGGTTTATAATCAGCCTCGCGCTCGAAATACTCTACGCCGTCAGTGACATGAGAAAAATGGGGGCTTATCTAACCAACGTGCCATTGTACACCGACGTTTAAGACCAGCGATAACCTTTCACAGAAGCATGGGGATCAAATGGCAGCAGACCAATCTCCACATAGTCCAGTAGCTATCCACGAGATCCCTTATCGTTGACGCTATCCTTTCCACAGCGGCCGCAGGCACGACTCCCGTGCCTACCACAGCTTGACTCTGTGCGGACACGATCACTCGCCCCCAAACCACGGTATCCACGGGATGCGTTTCGGGCATCGCAGAGATAGCAGATAGTACAAGCAGATCGCCTCGCGTCGTCAAATGCTACCAGTAACCGAGGACGACGATGCCAAACCCCTCACGCTGGAAAGCTTTGTGGATTGCTCCATCGCTTTCTCAGTTCCACCGACTCCCTGGAGATGCCGCCCAATGCAACAGCGCCATGTGGTGCAAGCAAGCGGCAGCGTTTTGCGATGAACAACGATGCCTCTATGCAGCCTCAATCTAGTGGACCAGATAGAGAGTGCCTTTTACGATCCAATCAGAAATGAGATTCGCTGGCCATTTGGAAGGTCTTCTTACGGTAATCTGCTGAACTTTGTGAGTGAATTCTGAAAAGTCAGTTCATTGTCTTGCATTTTCCCTGGTTTGGGGGTGGGCTGCTTTGTTCAAGACTAGACCAACGTTTCATATCTCACAATCTTCATCATCGCTCGAAATGCATGTGAACGTACGGAGGTGAGAAAGAGAAGAGCACTTTTTTCCAGCTTCTTTTTCGTACAAGGCCGTATATATTTAATCTTGATCAGGGTAGTAAGTATCGAACTGGGTAGTAAGCATCAGCAAGGGTTGCATGCATGAACCCAGTATAAATCTTATCGTCGAACCAGTCTGGCAGACGAAACCTCATCCCCTCCACGACCACAGCCTCAAGGCTGTTTGTGGATGTTGGCGGACCAACTGAGCAGCCAACTCCTTATGGGACAATTGCTCAGCTTGTCATTTTGCACGAAGGGGTTCCCGGACAAAACTCTCGGAGAACGCAGTCCACCACTGCACCTTCTTTTGATAAATACTTTTGCAATATCCCCAGCAAGCGCATGTGTACATTGAGACACACAAACCTCCGTTTTGGGGGAGAAAATCGTATTAAAACCAACCCTGTAAAGCCGAAGAACGGGTTATGGCCTTGGAATTATGTAATTCCTCTTTACTCTAGTTGAGTTGAGTTATCTATAGCAAACCGGGTGATGGCAAGGGCACATCATCACCGGCGGTAGCGATCAGGCCCAGAGCATTCGCTACTAGCTCAGTCAGCAAATCTCTCTGGCTCGTACAGGCGGGCGCGTCCCGCTCGCGCATCTTCGATAACCCACTGTACATCTTGGGTTCTTGAGCAGACCGCGCGTCGCTTGGAGCACCGGGCGAGATCGAATACCTCTTTACTCTAAGAATCACTCTCGTGTGAGGCCGAGCGGATAATGACCATGAATTTTTCGGGCAGCGTGGTCTCTAATATACCCGCTACAAATGCGTATTCGGCTTCCAGTTGGTCAGCATCGTCGTGCGCAATTGAAAAGTCGACCTCTTTCGAATTGCAGTTTTGTTGACTGAGTTTTTGCACAACCACGTTCGTGCTGCCTCCACCTCCGTCATGCAAGACCTGAGCGGAACACCGACTGCCCAAGTGGAAGAGGATGACCGGCGGGGCATCCTGCGCGAGCGCAGGATGCCCTGGGGGTTATACTAGTTCAGGATCACATCTAGTAACTTAATATACCTCATCATCATCATCATGCAAGACCTGAGCGGTCTGCATGCCCTCATCAAATTCAAACAGGCGGACAAACCCGATACGATTCGACTCGCGGTGCTTGACACTCTTCCGTTGATACCCTTTGGCTCGCTCACGGTGGACTTCACAGAGCCGATGGAGTTGACCGTTCCGTTTAAATGTACGCGGGCGGTCGCAGAGGCGTCCTCGATAACTACAAGGAAGCACTTGCGATTGGGGTTCTTCGAGTACGAGGCTCCACCACTCGCTTGGGTCTTGCATTGACTTCGCAGTCACTTTGCGTCACCAACGTGGATGCGATTCCTCGCTCGTCGACTTGAGCACGCACTCGTGCGAACACTTCTGCCTCAATGCTTATATGGTTGTATACTTATACGGATACCAGTGGCGTTTTGTCGGATGCCGTTCGTAGAGCTCAGGACTATCGACAACGAAAATTTCGCTCTCTGGTGTTGGTATGGGAGCAGCTACGTGGGTAGCACGCGGCCGGGCGACTACCGCAGGTCGGATCGGATTGTGACGGCATCTCTGGCGTTGAATCGACACTCACATTCACCGTAACGATTGGCTTTATGGAGTGGACACTATGCTATCTAGCTGTGCTGCAGTGTTCTCTAGTGATGTATGTGGACACTACCACCTCAATCTACTACACTCTAGCGTCGACAATGCATATGAGTTGTCTGAGTTACGCCTCGCAAATTTTCAGAATGGGCTTATCAGATCGCACTCACCAGAGGTCAACAATTCGTTTTCTTTGCGACGCTCGCGATCTGATTGGCTAGATTTTCTGACGAAACGCCGAGAATTAGCAGTTTTCTTCTCAGCGGATTCGTATGGTCTCTTCGACGTGTGGGAGGTGTCTGTTCGGCATGACTCCTTCGCATGACCCCCCCCACACACACACATTTATACTGGATGTCGAGGATTTTATTGTCCGCCACGATCGTAGAGGCGGACATGATTGTTGCAAAGGTTTGCGCGACTGTCACGACACGGTAGACGACAGTTGCCCAGTGTACCTTTGGGTCCGCTTCGTTGCTCTTCTCTCTCTCTCTCTCTCTTTCTCTTTTCAGAGCGAACAGAATAGCCACCAAACTATGTAGGACTGAGTATTGTACTCACCACGGCCATTGAACTCGAAAGTGCAATGGTAAAAACAAAAATACAAATGCAAAGGCATTTACGTAGCGTCTTCGCGGCGACGACGCTTCGCCGATCAGTTTACGCACATACGTTACTAGATTTGGAAGTGTTTTGTGGGTGGTGGTGTGGCTGCTACTACTTGAGACTGCTATTGGCAACTGAAGTGAGATACCATCAACCGGGGCAACAGTAAGCAAGTGCATTTCCTCAGTCAGCCTCTCGATGGGACGTAGATTTTTTTATCCAATGCAGTAGGCGAGAACGACGTTCTCTCAAAAAGAAATACCCATCCAGAAACCTTTAGCGCACTTGGCTGTGTGCGACCACATACGTCGTGGGTCGTCCTGCTCACGGACGGAGTCCGACCAGATCCGCTCCTGAGCTGCGGTCCGACAGAACGACTCCGAGAATCAGCGTCTGCTGATTGCCCAGCAAGACCAGTCGAGGTCGCTGCCTTGGTCTCGTGTTGCCGTCGCTCGTAGACTGGTCCGTTGAGCTTGGATCCTCTGGTCGGAGGGCATTCACAAGGTAGCGCAGCAGGCGATCGCGTTGCTGCTGCTTACGCTGGGCATTTGTGGCTTGAGCCGCGTGGGTCTCACAGTGGCGATCAAGCGTTCCATTGCGCTTGATGGCACGAGGGTTGGAGCAGACACGACCAGCAAAGCGGCACAGTCGCGACGGATGGCCTACGATGTACGTGCGAGCTCCGGGCTCGAGCGGTGGCATAGTGGTGGCATTGACGCTTTCGCGCTTGACGATCATCGTAATGAGTGGATTATTGAATGGAGCTTGTGGAAACAAATGCGAAAGCGAATGTGAGCGAAACCTGGCCGCCTCCATTCTCTACGACAAGTTTCTTCGTGAACGCAACCACGTGAAGCGCCATTGAGCTACACCAGACTTTTCTCATCTCTCTATCTAACCAGAAATACGGTAAACATATTTAGAAAGGGGTTTGTTTATATGGGCTGTGCTAATGCGATGGCGAAGAGAGAGTAGAAGTGAAGTCGTTTTTTTTTCTCAAGCGCATCGCTCCACTAACCTCCATTTTGTGTAGTCTTCAGCAACCAGAGCAACGTAGGATGTTCATTCTTCGTAAAAATTGACGTCAGTCTAATAAGGGGCCATATTACTAGAAAAAGAACTGACTTGTCAGATCGCACTCACCAAGTTCAACATGCGAAAGAGTTTCGGAATGGTCGGCGAATATCTGCTCCTATCCGGATGGAGATACATACTTATGAAGGCCGTCACGCCGTTCTGATGGCACGTGCGTAAACCAGAGAATGTATCACAGCTATTTCGACATCATCTTGGTTTCGTTTCACACGAAGAACAAACTTTCTCTTTATCCCGTCCTTGTTGTGGGTTCCTGACAAAGGTGCCCGTGTTAACAACAAGATTGTGTCTTGGAGCCCTTGTGTTGGGAGGCGTTCGCTTTGAGTCACCGGGCCTGACAATCGTGGCGGGGAGAGGGGGGGTCCCCTGAGCTGTTCCATCCGAGGCGTCTGCCATTGCTGGCCGCGGGACTGACAACGCATAGCTGGCTGGGAGACACGCTTGAATTCCCATGTGACTTCGAAGACGGATTACGAAACACACCGTTGGCAATGTGAAGATGGGTCTAGTCTACACGTCGTTATGCTACGGAAGGTGCGGGAGTCGTGTCTGTGGATACTGTGGAAAATACAGCGTCAACATATTCGGATTCCGTTGATTTTATCCTGTAATTTCTAATGATTGGTGTGTGGTGCTGTAGTTTGGAAATGAGATCAGGCTTTTGGAGTCGCAAGGATGTGACGTCTTTGCTGCATAGGAAATAGTGTACTGTGTAGTCTCATGTCTTTGCTGCGGCAGAATGTAAGGTTGCGTTATAATGTTGTTTTCTGTTCGGTACTAAACCTCCTTGTCTAATCTCCAGTGCTGACGGCACAAAGTAGTTTGAAGACACCGATTAGCATGGCTGTGTAAATCTAACGTTGTAGTGGGTAATAAATCGTATGAATCATGGGTTGATGACCAACCACCAGACCTGAAGCGATCAGTTTAGATTTGAATGACATCGTGTTAAATCATAAACAAAGAGATGGAGTCCACGTGTAGCCGCCCTCGCAACATCTCGAGCGTTCTTTGTTCACTCTAGATCTATCTATTATCATGAATCTCTCAGGTCGTGTGCTGTCAAATCGTGGTGAATGAGAATGGATCCGCACAAATTGAAGAATCGCGGAGTGTACCCATAATATTGGATACCTTTGCATAGAAAGGCTGCATCAGTAACGTGGCCATTCTATGTACGATACCGGCTGCCGCTAAGCATACCGAAGATACGCAACTCAAGCACGTTTTATGTCCAAAAACTCAGAGTCCACTATTATAAGCGTTGGGGGGTTGCATCCCCAGACCCCCGCAAACGAAAAGAACAGCGAGTCGTCGGCATAGGCCCGCTCGCAGGGGAGCTCGTCGCTGGGCCCGCCTCCGCAAATACCGCGCGGCCCTGCTGCGCGGGCACCCCGCGCGGGTTTGCTGCGTCTACGCGACTCGCACCCGCTCGCTCCCATCGAGGAGGGTCCACTTATACCTAGCGGGTTTCGTACGATACCCCAATCCCAAGCCATTTCTGAACGGAACAATATACTGTAGGTATCGATATCAATAACAGTCTCTTTCTCATTCTCTTTTTTTCTTTCTTTCTCATTCTCTTTTTTTCTTTCTTTCTCATTCTCTTTGTTTTTTCTTTCTCTCTCATTCTCTCTGTTTTTTCCTTCACCTTTTCCCGTTGCGAGTGGCTTCTGTCGCGCCGATCGCGGAGATGCGCGGTGTGAACTAGGATCCTTTTTTTTGTCGTCTGCCTTTTCACGACCTCTCAGTCCGTGGCGTGCGTCTCTTCGTCTCCTGTGATCCACAATGATTTTTCTCCCCAAATAAGCCCACTCTTCGATTCAGAACGCCTTGGAGCCTCTTGTATACATGTGACGTGCTAACATTGCACGTCTGTCGCCGGGGATTCATCTCTTTCCACGCCTTCAACTGATGTTTTTTTGGAGGGGGACAATGTATTGACCTTACTTTCGCTGAGCAAACCTAACGTCTACACACTACAACTGGTGTTATTAATATGACTGGATCACAAGACAACCCCGCCCTCAAGTCCTTCTCTCACTATCTCTCTCTTCCACGTACTCCCAGATAACGTAATCGCTAATAGCGAAAACAGTTCAGTACATTTCTCTTCCTGTCGAATGCAGTTACCGTCAGGAGAGCTGAGGATGCGCACTCGTCAAAGCCTTCAATCAATTGAAACAAGATGTTCTCTCCAGTTGCTGCGGTGCGTCGCTTCGTTTCGTGCCAACCCACAATTATTATTCAAATGTGTGATCTTCCTATTAAGAATATTAGGACCCACGAGGCGTGACCACACCACGAATCAAGTTTTTGTTCACAGTCGAAGTTCGCAGAACCATCATTCCTGAAGTGCACCCGTGATTCAGAAGTTCATGTTGTCGTGGAACGCAACCTTTCGAGTCATTCCACGGCAAGTCTTGTACCTCCTGTCGCCAGGCTCTCTTCTCCTTCAGATCGTAAATATCTAGCTGGTTGAATGTGTTGAATCTCATAATATCTTGCAGGGAAGGTCGTAGCCGTCGCTGAGGTAATTTACATGCAAGCCACACAAGAGGAGCTCATAGCTTCTTCCTCCGACCGCCGGGTTTAACGTCCACTGCAGCGCGTCAGCTCCGTGCTTGGACATTTAAAATGAATCATATTCATTGCCACATTGACCAACTTTAGCATAAGAGGGACTGACATCCATACCCATGACGACGGAAGGAATCGAGTCACTCCGCATCAAGGATGAGCAGCCCACATACATGGCGGCCGGAACCGATCCATCACTGCCACACCAGTGCCAAGCACCTCGACAAAACTGTACGCAGCCACGCATGCGGAAGCCTGACGGTTCGCTTCACGAACTGTGCACGCTTCACCGTCGCAAGGCCCAGCGCACCGACCAGCAGCGCAAGCGCCTGCTGCGCATTCTGGTCGACGCGCTGAAGCCCGAGAACCACGACGCTACTGCCGCTGCGGAAGCGACCGGAACGGGTCGCCGTCGTCCACGTCTCGTACTGCTCGGGAATCAGCAAACGCTGATTCTGGGCGTTGTGCTCTCGGAACTGGGTGACCTCAGTGGTGTGGCACGTTCGATGCTTTAATGCTCATGATTGCCAATTGCTGCCACGCAATACATGTAGGTTAGTGTCGATGCTATGGTGAGGCTTTTCTTCTCGGCTAATCCTGTTGTTTGGTGTTGTAGCAACCCTGTCTCCGCCAATCTATGGTGAATAACAGTTATTGCTCAAGATTACTACGAAGATGTTCTGGATAGGGTTCCAGGTCGAGTCCGCAACGCAAAACATTCTCCCTCTCTTCTCTTCTTCTCTCTAACAACTTCGTTCATATGCCGCTCGTGAAAATAAGCGAGGGTAATTTTTGACGATTCACCACATCGTTATTCTAAAATCTGGATTTGACACTATATGCCTCAGCACAAAGTATCTGTCATAGGCTTCAATAATGGATCCGGCGAGGGATTTAAAAGTCCCTTAGTGCACCCACGATTTGGAAAATAAAGTGGAATGCGACGTGACGTGAGAGTAAGAAGATATGTGCGTTAACTCATGTATTTTGCGTTTTGCTTCCACCAATTCGCGGCGTTTGCTCGGTGTTTGCGAGCAACTACCGGGACGTATAAGCGTCACTGGTCCCGTTAAGAGCCTGTATGCGTCGAAGCATATCGCTGGGTTCGACATGTTGGTCTTGACAATGTTATAACAGATCTTCGTGTCAGATGATGTGCCAGTCGATAGATAATTCTCATAATCTGCTGCTATGTCGTAGCAAACTAGAGCCATCGGAGCTCCGAGACGAGGCCTGTCTGGTTCAACGATTTTCTCGTTATGACGATATTTCTCAGTCGAGAACTCACGCTTCTTCACATGTCTCTCTTCTCAGTCTGTAACGATAATCCGGACCCGGAACTTCACGATGAGATGAGAATATGAATGTACGTATTGACTTGAGAACTTGTGCCCATCATACTCTTGATTCAGTGCGAGACTGAACAGTGCATGTGAAGAAGAAGAACATGGGTTCTTCGAACGAGAGGGCGATCTGCGTACTGGTGGTATCTCTTTCAGCGTGTTGTATCTAGTATAATTAGGTCTTATCAAAGATACGTTTTTTGCGGCTGAGTTGTCCAGTTTTTAGGGATACGCCATATCACAATCTAATTCTCGGCCTCCTAAGCAAACAACAACCACCGCATATTCGACACCATGCATACCCGGAGCTCGACGACACGTCAGCAAAAACGCCAGACTCGTCGTCAGTTGAAAGCAGTCGCTAGCCGTACCAAGCTGATAGTGACCGACAAGATGCTCACTACGAGTAGCAACCTCATTATCAGCCGTGCGAAGCAACACCACGGACTTTTCAGCGCCATTGCAGAGCCCGTTCGTGCGTATCGCGCGGCGAACTCCACTGTAGTCGAATCCTCTGCACCTCAAATGGTGGTTTTAGGCAACAACGATTAAGTTATCCTAGGGTTTGTGCTCTCGAACTGATCGCTATGAGAGAGGCCCATGGGTGGCCTTCGAATCTCCCAAAACAAACCAATACCACGTCACGAAGAGCAGAGACAACAAGCAATCTAGCAACGTCAAAATGCATACCGATCACTAATTTTTTTATATTTCCGGTACCGTTGTCTGAAATTGTCCATTGCCCATTGTCTGATGGGGTGGAGTACTGCAGTATTGCCTGCTGCTGTCAGTTAATGTCGAGTTTATGTCGATCACCAAGCGTGCCTGCTCCCTGCCCTATTGCTGTCATCGCTCGAAACCGTCCGCCACCGCGAGATGTGGAGCGAGCGTTGGCGGCGAATAATAAACCCGACTACGGCTTGATTACAAAACCTCTCTGCTTTTGAACCAAGCGCGACAAACGAGAGATCTCTCATGAACCCACTGCACCTTTCGCAGGTCGTTCTTGGAACCATGCTCGAAGTTTCTCGACCCATTTTAATGTAAGAACTCTGCGATGCCAACCCATTTATTACCACAACTCTCTTCTCACATAGTATTGGGGAAGCATCAATGTGGCTCCTTTGAAGCATTTGTACTCTGGTGTGTCCAGCACGGCATTCCGAAACTCACTCGCTCAAGCAAACACGACCATCACCACCAACTTCCAGATCCCAATATGCAGTGCGCTGTCGACAACGCAACATCCACAACCACAAAAAACTCTACTTCGTGCTGCATGTACCGCCATACAATCTGCCTCAACATCCGCTCCATCAAAACCGACGGCTCGTTCCACCACTTGTGTGACGCCCACCGCCATCGCCAGATAATGAACCAACGACGATGGGCCGCCAAACGCAAGACATACAAAACACTACTACTGGACAAACTGTCTCACCGTTATTTGTTTAGTGGGAAAACACTCGACGAGTTGCTGGACCGTATCGTCCAAGTCAATGTCGACTTGCCGTGAGTGTGTTAGCACCATTCCAACTCCCAACTTCAAGCTGAGTTTTGTAAAAGTTGATAATCTACTGACAACTTGGAGATTTGTAAAAGCTCATAATCTTGCAACATATCAGTTTCAGGATATGAGCGAACCCATCGTAAACCCAGTGGGCAGCCATTCAAAATCTGTGCTATGTAACGGGGTGTGAGAGCATCGCGTTTAAGCAGTGCTGTTGGGTATTGTGGGATTTGACATGTTTGTCAAAAAGAATAGTATATCTGCCAGTGCGACGCCATAATCTGCTGCAATACGTTAGAGCGCCGTCCTCTTCGACGCACATGGCTGTTTGATTTGCGCGAACTATGGCGAACAAAATTCACTGTCAGTTTGGTCTCCGACAATTTCATACATTTTACTTTTTAGTTTACTGTTCGGGGACATGAACCGGTGTTTGTCCTGATACACGGATGAAGCGCAACGCAGGCTCGCCTTCTCAATCGAGAATATATTGGCACGCGAGCATGGTGCCAATGCGTTGCTGGATAAGAGTGAAAGCGAGAGAATTGGGGATCTCTCGCCTATCGCTATCTATCGGGTGCCGAGAGATGGGCCAGCACATCATCAATGCTATTAATCGGCACCGTCCACAACTCGTCCAGCGTACTTGCCGGTTCGAAAGTCGCAGTGGGGTCGTTCAGAAACAGCTGCATCTCGTCGACAAGTCGCTCAAAGTCCATCGCGTCCAATTCATCGAGCACGTCATCCAGCTCGATCTGCGCGAATGGATCACCTATCGGCGATATTCGCGCGCGGCGGACGCGTTGACGATCTTCGCGTCGGTGGCGTTGCATGAACGCACGTTGATGCACGTTTTGGCGAATTCGATGTTGGTTGCAGAAGCGCAAGCGCGCGCCATTGGGTCGCATGTGGCGCGGCAGCGTGCACCCTGAGTAACGACACTGCTGGCCGACGGGGCCGTTAAGGGACGGGGCAGTGAACGCACTGGGGGACAACATGGTTTGTGGTTGGGAGGAGGGGTTATTTTGTGGTTGAGTAGTAGTTGGGAAGAGGCGTTGGGAGCTTGAGGGCGGATCTTGAAATGACAATTCTCTGCTGACGCGTCTCTTCGTGTCTGTGTAGGTCTCAGCCACTTGGCTGCTCTGTTGAGTGTCGCGGGCGACCCGTTGCGGCTTGGCCAATCAACTCCAAGGGCTCATGCGATCTGTGCGGCTTTTCACAATGGTGTGTGCGTGTCTGAAGTGGACAGTACACTTCGAACCCATTGAGCGTCGATGGGTTGAATTCCAGAGAGATGACATAAAAAGGTACAAAATTGAACGGCTTCAACAGGGTATAAGAAGATGGGTTATTTTAGTGGTCGCTTCATGCCGTTGAAAATATCTACAACAAAATAAATGATCTTTCCGATGCTGAGCAATACCAGGGAGTTTTCAACCCAACACTTAGATCACCAAATACAAGGGTGGCTGAAATGCTGAGTCCCTTCACCCGACACACTTGAGACACGCTTCGAGTAACGTGCATAGATCGTTCAGAGAAGACGTGGAAGGATCTCGGAATATCCAACATGTCTCCGCCATCCTTCTCCGTAGCTTGACACTGGTATCGCACGGTTCACAGGTGAAAATAAGCTTGAGAGCCGTCTATCAGAGTTGATGTTGCTGATTACTGTGTGGTATTAATAGCATGAAAGTATGCATTATGTATGGGTTTCGAAGACTGGTCTGGGTGTTTTTTGGAAGCTTGTTCACATTTATGTAGCAGTGCTGTGAAGACAAGTCTGGTTTGGGTTTGGTAGCATGAAATTATGCATTAATGTGTGGGTTTCTTCTATACTGTATCGAAGTACTGGCTGGTCCGCTCGTTATGGCATCGAATTTTGGAGATGTTGGAGATCCCCACGCTCCGAGAGGACGACACCTAGAATGAGCGTCCCCTGGTTCCCGAGCAAAACCAAACGAGGTCGTCGACGACGACGCTGCTGGCCCCCTTCATCTCCATTTTGCTCTTGCTGTTGAAGAGCACTGATGAGCACGCGAAGTAGACGATCGCGTTGCTGCTGGCGGCGCTGGGTATGTGATGCCTGGCGCCGATGACCCTCGCAAAACTCGTGGAGAGTGCCGTCTGGACGAGCGCGGCGAGGCTGCGTGCATGGCGGATGCTGGAAGCGACACTGGTGCATCTCGTCTGCGGCGAAGCTTGGAGTGGCATCCCCGAGGTCGTCCTCTTCTTCACTTTCAGATCCCGACGTGCTTTGTGTGGATCTCTGATCTCCCTGAAGGTCGGGCAGTGCCGTGGCGCGAACAGAGGCGTCCATGGGTGGGACAATGCACATGACGACTTGTGGATGTAAATGTCGGAATGACAAGACCCCTCGAGCTCGCCAACATGAAAAACTGCAGTCCTCGAAAACGTTCCCAGCACATGATAGTGAATGTGCAATATATCAGAAGGTTGCATCCCAGATTAGAGTTGTGGAGAGATCAGGTGATTATACCCTGATACTATCGGCGGTCACGGCACCAGCGATGCATAATCAGATCATTGCTTTTTGTAGGATGAGAATGGTCGTTTTCTCGTTTCTCTATGTTCTGAATTTGTGAGAAAATCCATTTGTACCCACTGAACCAAGAGTGCTGGAATTCTGACACTTCTATGCACAGTTTCTCAGTTTTAGTTCTCATCGGGATGTTTTATGTACTATTGGGTTGATGTTGACAGATACTTGTATGCGCCTCAACG
>JAADVC010000537.1:0-19140 GCA_023334575.1 Pythium volutum
CCACCACAAGACGCTGCGCCACATCAAGATTCCAACTGTCGAGGATCCGTTTACGTACGTTGGTCTCAAATGGAATGCGCGATCGTCCTATATCGGCCAACTGATCAAAGCCCGCGACATGGTGCTGATCGAATCCACGGGATTTCGTCAAGTACTCATCGACGGGAAGTATGAGAGTGTCGGGTACACGATTTACCACTCGGTGGATTTACCGGAAGTTGGACCGTTGGCGTCGCAAGGTATCTTGCGGTCCAAGTACTCGGCGTGTGTACTTTACCGTCAGCAGTCTCCGGGCGTCGTGGAGGTTTTCTCAAAGACATCGCTTCAGCCCTCAGGAGAGCTCATGTTCAAGGTCACGGCGTTCCAGGCCGCCGAGGCATTGATCGCTGTATGTAAGGTAACCGAGAGTGCCATGAAGAAGAAGCTCGTGTGGATGCAGGCAGCGCGAGCCTACGGTGCTCCGAACGCGACCACGCCGTACCTACCACGATGGCGAACGATGCGGAGGTCGTTTAGCGGCAACTTTAGAATTACGTGTGATCAGTGCTCGCGCGATCTCAAGGCTATGAGCAAGACTGTCCGTTGTGAGATCTGTGCCATCCCCGTGTGCTCGCGGTGCATCACGACCTGCAAGCTTGTCTTTGGGTACAAGATCGAGGAGCTCGACTACCGAGGTGCCCATACGTGCAAGGGTTGCATCACAGCGGCGATCCACATGGACAACTCGAAGGCACTCGCAGTGTACGAGTTTGTGCAGCCGTTCGATCGTATGCGCAAGAATTTTTACAAGACAGGCAACATCGAGAAACAACGCCCCAAGCGTCGGTTCTCCTCGTCGCAGGCATCGGCAGTGACTGCGACGACCGATCTGTCGCTTGATGGACTCAGTCTCTCGAACAGCCAGGACCTCGATGACGCCGATACGCCGAATGGAGACGCTTCTGGATCGCAGCCCAGCTCGCGAGAGACCGACAAGCGGTTCTCGGACGACATTACGCGCGAGCGATTGCGCCTTTGGCAGCAAATCAACGTTCTATGCGTGCAGGCTGAAGAGACGTACCGCATCGCCGTGCGCCAGACCCGTGACATCGAGCAGCAGGCGTCCATGTACGAGCAGGACTAGGAAATGAACCTCGCGAGGAGAGACGCAGAGACAAAGAGGTGCATAGAAAGCTTCAGTTGGGGTTTGTGCTTAACATTATGTCCCAAGAAAGCAGAGGAAAGAGAATCTTCATGTCGTGCATTTTTACTACTTTGTAGTTGTTCCAAAACAAAAATGTATCGGAGGAAAATCCAATGTCGTCGCAAAAAAGGAATCAGAACTGCTGGAAGGTCTCGTTTCGCTGCTTGGTGAGTTGGTAGGTCTGCTCGACTTGGACATAGAGCGCGTGGATTTGCCGCATCATGTCTTGCTGCGGGTTTACTGGACTAGTAGTATACGTGGGCACTTGCGGAATGGGTATCGGCGCTTCTGTTGGACCCAACGCAACGTGGTCAACGGCCTGTGCGTGTCCGTCGACCTCCATGCTGTGCTCTCTGCCCCACTCTTCAATCGTCTCGACGTGGACGCTCTCGTCGTCGGCGTCCGTCTCCAGTAACGCGACAGAAGGAACAATGCCGACTGGCTCCGTTTTGGCTTCGAGCGAGCCGCCACGCGGTCGTCTCGCTCGTGGCTGGACTACACTTCGAACGTCTTCGGACCGTGCACGCAACTTGCGATCGCGTTTCTCGATCGCGCCCGGCACAAACTCGAACCGTGCGACCTCAGCGGCGCTCGTGTTGGCGCCGTGCATGATGCAGTTCTTGCAGAACGCCGTGGGGACGACAATCACGTCGCCCGTGTGGCGTACGTACGCGAGCTTCCGCGCCGTGCGGCACCGCGAGCACACGGCCGAGCGACACAGCTGACACGCGACCACGCGCCGCAGCTTGGGCAGCGTTCTGGTGCAGATCGTACAGCATCGCTTGCCGTCCGTGTTGGTGTGGACGACCATCTTGGTCACGCCGTGGTCGTGGAACTGCTGCTCGCGCGCTCGGACCGCCGAGGCGTCACGAACCATCCACGCGAGCTTTTTGTTTTGCGCACACCAGACCGACTTCCAGCAGCCAAGCAGCGCACTGGCCGACGACTGAATCGAGACGGCCGGGTCGACGCGGCTCTTGACGTATACGTCGACCGTCGTCTCGTCGTCGCGCTGGCGATAGAGAAAGCACGACGAGAATTCGCTCCGCAATATGCCCAAGTGGCAAAGCTCGGGGCACTCGACAAGATCTACCGAGTGGACCACGTGGTACCCGATACGACGGCCGTTGGGCAGACCGAAAGACCCTGTGGCTTCCAGAAACACGGCGTCGCGCGGCCACACGACAGCGTTCTTGACGGCCCATTTGACGGCGAGCGACTGGAACGGATCCTGCTCGGTCGGTGTCAAGATGGGAAAGAGCACGCGGCCGTCGGCGAGCTCGTCGTCAATGTATTCCGACTTGATCTTGATGGCGTCGTCGTCGGGGCAGATGATCCCGTAGAGTACGTCATCCAGGTTGCCCACGATCGTGCCAACCGCCAGTAGCTTGGGCAGACTGCCGGTAGGGGTCGAACGGGAAGACTTGGGTAGGCTCGTCTTTCGCTTTTGGAAAATGGCCGACATGGTCATACTACTATCGTCACTGGATGGAAACGCATCCGAGACCTCGGCGACGATCGCACGGTCGCGTTGCTTGAAAACAGACACGTGTTCGCGCGTCTTGAAGTGTTTCCACTCGTTGGGATCGAGCACGCGGTGCTGGAACCGCACAAAGCGATCGTACTCGTCAATGGTTTCATGCAAAAGCTGCGTCGTGAGCTGCTGGTAGGCGGCGCATTGCGTGGCCGAGAGCACGAGCGGCGTGAACGGCGGTGTTGCGAGCGGGAATTTCATGGGTTTGCGTGTGTGGCGCGATCGAAATAACGGAATGAATGAATGGTCCGGGGCACCTGTGGCGAGACACTTTGATGTGTTTCCACCTGCGAGGCGGCAGACGTGTGTAGAGTGTATACGTAAAGGGTGGAACGTCCAGCGCATGCGGTGGCGGGCAACAGTGGGTGGGTGGCAGTGTCTCCTGTCGATTTCGGTTTCTGAATTTGAGACCGACAGTGTCACACAACGTTCAATTTCCCACTCGCACGCTGGCGCTGAGCCACGATGATGAAGTATATTTGTCCACGCCGTTTCTTTCTACAATACTGTACAGTGCATCTGCTGAGTCCGACGTGACCTGGAAACTTTGGACCCCGTCTGACCAACATCAGCGTTCCATGGAGGTGTCCATCCAACTGGGACCGAGCTGACAGGCATACAGTCTGTAGTACTGTACTCAGGACTGTAGTGTACAGAGATGCCTCTCGTTCTGATAAAGAGAAGTGACTTGCTCAGATTGTAACGACTACAGTGGGCCATGATTGACACGCTCGTCTGCCAAGATACACTGGACCATCCACTGGGGCTGACGTACAACAAAAGGTCGGCGCTGAACAAACGAAGCGAAATGCCAGGCCAGTCCTGACATGGGCTGCCAGTGCTCCTTCCACCCTGTCAACACTGCGTGTTATTCTAATATCCAAACAGGTTCCTCATTGCTTTTATCGGTGCTAGCGATGGAGACTACGCAGTCCTATTGCAATGTAACGTATCCCAGTGTTCTGCGTAAAGACGTCCCCGATAATCACCGTGACATGATAGGGTTCGGTGTACGACACTATCTAGTATGGTGATTGGCCAAAACAAAAATTTGACTTCCGTTGATTGGCCAATGCTACATGATCAGCCCCATTCGTTTATGGGTGTGACTCATGCCCTCCGGCTGAAGAGCATCCTCCTCGCGTGCTGAAACCTTGAAGCCGGATCAGGCAACATGCGCGCAGTGACATGCCACTCGTGCGGAGATCCTCTCTGATAATACCCCAGCGGATCAGGTAGCGGAGGATCTCGTGGCACGAGATGCAGCGAGTGCGTTCATCATGAACGAGTCGATGATCCTACAGTCCGTGGTATAGGCGGGTGTGGAGCGTTGCCCTCGAGCGTCTTGCCCCGGCTTCTTTCCCAACGCCATCCGCCATGCGAGTCCCTGCACGCGCCATTTGGTTCGTGTTCGCTATGTTCGAGTCAGTAGGTGAAGGCCTCTGGACGCTGGATTGCTTCCCCGAAAGGCAACAAATCCTCAACCTCCGTTCAAATAGTGGATTGCCTACCACATGGAGGCACCGAGGTAAGAGACGCAGCAAAATCCATCCATGTATATTCTGCTTCTTCACGCAATTCCCGAGCCGCTCGCCGACTTTCCATTTAACGACACACAATCTCCACTCAGTACGTTGGCTGACGTACATGCTGCGGTCGCATGACGTCAGCGTTCCGCTTGGCGAGTCGATACGTCTCCTCGGCCGTGAGGCAGAGCCGAGACATTTGCTCCCAGAGCTGCTGCTCCTGCTGACTGTGGACTTTGTTCACTGTGACCTCGGTCGTCGGCGACGATTCCTCTTCCGAGTCGGAGATCGACAATTCCGGGCGTCGGCCGGCGTAAAACGACTGCACGTGCTCACGGTCCCAGTCATCGAGCGTCTCCAAATCGTCGCCACACTCGTCCGCTTCTTCTTCGTCGTCGTACTCGCCGGCATCCGCAAACGACAGTGGCTCGAGTCCGTCCAGTGAGCTAGAGACCGTCGCGTCACTCACCAAGGACACGCCGCGGGACGACTGGACCGCTCGCCGAACTTTCGTCTTGATTGAGACCGTGGACGCTTCGGATTTCGCGCGCCGCAATCCCTGTGTCGCCGTCTCGCCGCGCTTGCGTGGGCCCGTCGCGAGCTCTTGTGCTTGCATGTGCGTGACGCACTCGCCACTGGCGACTTCCCAGGCGTTGGCCTTGATCGCTTTGGCCATGCAGCTCTTGCAAAACAGCACGGGCAATTGCGTGACCTGCGACTGGTACCCGACGCGCGCGAGTCGCCGGCCGACGCGGCACCGCGAGCACACCATGAGATTACAGGCCTGGCACGTCGTCACGCTGTTGTAGAGCTTGTAGCCTTTGAGGCAGAGCCCACAGCAGTAGTGGCCGTGGTCGTCGGTTGTGACTACGATTCGCTCAATCTTGCCCGCGCCGTCGACTTTCCACCGTAACGCGCCGTCCTGTGCTGCGACTGCGAGCTTGCGGTTCTGCGCACACCACACGGCCTTCCAGCTGCCAATCATGGCGTTTGCTGCGGCCGCGAGCGCGACCGAATCCGAGAGGTTTCCCGACGACTCGACGGATCGCGTCGCAAAGACATCGACCGTGCCATTGTCCAGTTGGCGGTACAGTGCGGTCGACGACATGCGTGTGCGTACAATGCCCTGCTCGGGTAGTTCGGGGCATTGCGGCAGTTGCACCGAGTGCACGACGCGGTAGCCGAGCCGTGTGCCGTCGGCGAGCGTGTGCACGCCCGTGGCTTCGAGCACGACCGCGTCGCGTGGCCAGATCATCGGGTTCGATGAGACGCTGCGCACGGCCCACTTGAGCCCGAGAAACTGGAACGGTGTCTCGGGCGTTGGCAATTGGATCGCGTGGAGCACGTCGGCGTCCAGTAGTTCGTCTTCGAGGTAGACGGACCGCACGCGCATGGCCTCGCTGGCCGTGGCGAGCGACCCGTACAGCACGTCGTCGAGTGTGCCGACGAGTGCACCCGTGAGCACGAGCTTGGGCAGGCTCCAGTCAAACGACGCGGCCATGGGCGACGTGTCGTCCAGCAGACTCAGCTTGTCGGTGCGGCGACGAAACACCGAGAGGGCTTCGCGCCGCTTGAGCAGCTTCCAGAGTTTCGTCGAGAGCCGCTGGCCATTGGGGCCCACAGGGAGCGAGCCGTAGTGCTCGTACTCGCGCAGCGTAGAGTGGAGCAGCGTCTGCGCGAGCCGCCCATAGTCGTCGCATTGCTCACGGGAGAGGGGGAGCGGCAGTAGCGCAAACGGTCGATCAAGCAGTGGGAACTTCATGTGGTCGCGACGGGTCGGATTAAGAGATGGTCACGCCGGCGCTGGAATAGAAAATGCACACTTGAGACGGCCACGGGCGTGTGTGTGTGTGTGGGGAGAGCAATCAGTGCACCGGAACAATTGGTGTTTGTGGTCAGCGATTTGTCGCGCGCCTTGTGGATTTATCCGAGGAGATGTGCGAACGGCAACGATGGAAACTGGACGAGTCTCTCCACTCTCAACCCGGTGCGGTGGTGGTGGTGGTGAGGTGGGCAGCTTTTTTTGGAGACTGCCACCAGCGCCCTGTTTGCACAAAACGGTCAAGCCTGCTTCGGGTATTACGTACCCACGAAAGAGAGGAGAGAAGAGAGAGAACAGATACACGACCGCGCAACAAACGTCCAGCACAGTGTGTGGTCGAGAGGGATCCCTGAGATGGGAGGCGAATAGGAGCGAGGGAATAACGATGGCAGGAGACAACAGCCACTCAGGCTCCAGCTGGTCTCTTTCCTCTCCTGTGCACTGTATCAGAAGTGTCACTGGTCAGAGTTTTCTAGCGACCACACTGGGACTCGCGGTGGGACGGGCGACAACCCAATTCTGAATTTTTGAGATGGTCCGCTGGAACGGACGTTTTCTGAAACATTTGATCCCCTCAAGTTCAAGAGCTCCAGAGTTTTGCTGACCTTGTCCAGCTGGCCACATCTCGGTCATAAGGCAGTACTGATTTAGACGGGATACTTGGTTTCACAGGTTTTTGATCAGCAGAGACGCAGAGAAGGATCCCTTCTCGGCGTAAAATATTATGTTTCAAAGAAAGCCATCTTCCTAACGCCCTTGAAACAATGCTCTCAAAATGTAATCGTGCTGAGGATGATCTCATCATGATGCCACGGACGTGACGCCGTCGCCGTGTTGAGTAGATCGTGAGGACAAAGCAATCGAACAGTCTTTCGAAATTCTCATGGGCTCTTGCCGATCTCAGCTGCTCTAATAAGGTTCCGACCTCGGTGGGCAGTTTTGAGTTTTGATGGACGCCATGTTGTCTCGGTTCATCAGCCGCTCGCCCAGAGTCCATAACGATTCGCTCCACAGCACAAGCGATCAGGAACCAATAAGGCCGATACGCGTCACAATGTGTGGCCAGTTGTGTGCCTTTACCTGATATCGCGTCACGTTGATGAGTCTGCGGTCGCGTCCAGAGACGGCGGCGTCTGGTTTCCCTCGTTGCATTCGCTAATGGGAGCATTATCATCCTAGATTCCTGAAGCCTCCGTCGTGTCTCATGCGCATGGCGACTGTGGCTCGCAGTCTGAGACTCTGTGCCCAACACTGGAGCCAATTCCGCCGGTGCACTGATGAACGCGATCGTAGTGAACCCTCTTACAGTACGGATGCCGCCTCGATACGATGGCAATGCCTGTGGGTTTTTTTTAGAGCGAGTGCACAAATCCCTCCAAGCGCGTATAGGTAAATCTCCTCTAGCATTGCTTTTGTTAGATATCAAATGTAAACACTTCATCGTCGTCGTCGTCCTCGGCCTCGTCGGCACTGGTCACGGACGCGGTCGGATCGACACGCTCGTAATAGACTGTCTGTGTGTACTGGCCCCAGCCGCGGCCGGACGCGGCCTTGTTGAGTACATCCAATTCTTGCTGCACGCGTTCGACGATAGCGACCTGGGCGGCGTTCCGTCGCGCCGTGTGGCCCGAGCAGTCGGTGCAGAACGAGTATTTGCTGCGATGGACGCGGTTCGCGCGGCCGACAAAGCTGAGCTCGTGGCGTACGCGGCACGAGCGGCACAGCAGTTGGCGACACAGTCCACAGGTGGCGTCCTGCATTTCCTCGGGCGTCGTGGGCGCCTTGACCCACTGGCAGCACGCACTGCACGCGTCGCCCATATCTTTTCGTTTCGACGACGGCGTGCGCGCCAGCAAGCCCACGCTGCTGCGGCGCGGGCCCATGCTGCTCGCGCGGCTCGTGACGCTGCTGCCCCAGCTCGTCGAGAGTGGGTTGCCATCGTTTGGCTGGGGTCGGACTCCAAGTGGTGACTTGTGCTTGAGTCCGCGCTCGGTCTTGTGCACGGCCGACGTGAGCTTCTTCATGTGTGCGACCTGGGTCATGTGGGACAGCGCCAACGAATACTCGAGCGCCGCTGCGGTCGCGAGGCTCTTGTTGATACCACGGCGTGCGCGGTGTTCAAACGTCATGTGCAGGTACACGTGCACGACCGACGGATAGATCTCGTGGAAGACGCCGCAAATCGACATGGCGCCACGCACAATCTTGTGCTTGTCGAGCAGCGACTCGACGCCCTCGAGCTGCACCGAGTGGCGTAAGCTGTAGCCGACGCGCGGGCCGCCCGTGTCGCTGTCCAGCATGCCGGCTTCGTCGACCACGACATAGTCGCGCGTGCGCGTGAGCGGCACGTTGCCCGCCGGCTTGGACGCGAGCCACTTGAGGTTGCGGTGGTGGAACGGCGCCGTGTGCGTCGGCGTGTGCAGTTGGTGGAGAAGCTGACAGTCGATAATGCCGTCCTGCACGTACGACGAGCGCACGCGCTGGTCCTCGGCCGAGGCCGTGGTCATGCCAAACATGAGATCGTCGAGCCCGCCGAGCAATTGACCGACCAGCAAGAACGACGGCGCCGCCGACGCCGCCGTCTGGTCGCGGCCCACAAACGTCACGCTGCGGCCGCGCATGCCCATGGAGCCCGGTCGTCGCTCGCGGTACAGCGTGAGGCTGCTGTCGCACTGCTTGAGCTTTTTCCACGCGTGGTCATTGACGAGTCCGTCGTCCAGCACGCGCGTCGCACGCTCGAGCGTGTCGCTGAGCAGCTCTTCGCACGTGGCGCCGACCGCGTCCATGCGTTCGAGCGAGAGCTCGAGACCCGGAAACAATTCGCGCGCGAACGGGAACTTCATGGGCGTGGTCCGGGGTTTTTCTATTCTATACGACGAGCGTTCGTGGGATCCAGAGGAAGCGAGAGTACGCGTGGACAAATCTGTTATGAGAATGCAAGTCGCTGGGCAGCGCGCTCGAAATCGGGAAATCCCGAGCGATGGGCCGCAGGGCCGCTCGAAGAGGACAGGACAGATTCCCTCCCACACTCGCTCGCTCAGCACTGGCCTCACACTGCGTTTCAGTATTCTCGATCGGTATGGAGAAGACGAGACCGCACCCAGGAGCGGATCCCATCGTTTTGTGGAAGAGACCTGGCAAGACCGCCATGCACCACCCATATGTTATCTCAGTGCTTGTCAGATGGAATCAGTTTTGGGGTACAAACACGCTCGCTCGACGTATTGATCTAAGGATCCAAGGCGTTGGACTGGCTCCATTACAGCTCTTGAAGAGCTCACTTTTTTTGTGTCCCAACTTGATGCGCCGTCCGGCGATAGTCAGGCGGGAGGCAGTGTGCCCGCGCGATTGCTCACCACGCCTGCATTGCGCGCCTGGCCTTCTCTTGACGCGAAAGCCCAAGAGAAGGGATGCCATGCTTCACGGCTGGCCGGCTCAGCGCCACGGCTCGGCGGCATCAGGAGGCAGGATCTCCACGCGGCGAATCCGCAGCCATGTGCGCCTCTTGGTATCTCTCCTTTTCATAGTAGGACGTGTCGGAAGTAGTCCAGTGGATCTGACAGGCTTCCCACAAACGGGAGGCACCTAGCGCCTCAGCGCAAGGGTGCATGCTTCGCGGTGTGATCGTCTTCAAGGATCCGGGGCCGCACCTATGGTGTCCTGGCCAAATTACCCAGAAATGTCCACTGCAGTTCGGTGGGTAATACGCGTTCGGGCATGTGTATCGGTACTACACCGTAACCACGCACGGGAACGCCCGACAGGCCGGGTCCCCTGCGCGTCGATGGATAATAAAAGCGGGGAAGCCGCAACCCGAGATGGCACTTCCTATCAAGAAATCTCTCCCGCATATGCGTGGCCGCCATAGTCTAAAAATGCCAATGGACGGGCCACGGCGAGAACATGGATGGGAACTTACATTACATTGGATAGAAGCTTCATGCGCGTCTCACTTGTAGTACAGTGTAGTATCACTCAGCAGTTAGGCAGTATATCTCGTACTCGTCGCCGTCGTCGGACAATTCCTCGTCCTCGGAGAATTCCAATGCGTCCTGGGACTGCGTCGACGACACGATGGACGCGAGCATGGGGTGGAGCCGTCCGCCGCCCCTGCTGCTGCTGCTCGAAAAGCTCGTCGAGTTCGCCGACGCGTGGTACCGCGGATCGGACGCGTCCCGCGTCGCAGTCGTCGCCGGCGCATACTCGTTCTGGGCGATCTCATACGCGTCCATGCGTACCGTCTCGGAGACACACGGCGAGCAAAACGAAAGCTCTTGGTGGAGCAGCGACGTGCGATCGTGGCCCACAAAGTGGAGCCGCTGCTTGATGCGGCACTTGGAGCACACGAGTTCCTGGCAGAGACTGCAGCACTTTTTCGAAATCGGACCGAGCGTGAAGCGGCTCGACCGTGACGACGCAAACGGCCGCGTGCACACTTTGCAGGCCTCGGGTAGTGCGACCACGGCACCCGACGATGCCGGCGAGAAATTGGAAGACGGTGGCGGCGGCTCGTCGACGGCGACGGTGACGCTGGCCTTGGACCGTACGTACAGTCGCCACGCGAGCTTTTTCATTTGCGCGCACGGCACGAGCTTGGCAAACGCGCCGACCTGCTCGGCGACCGCGAGCACGCCGAGCCGCTTGGTGATGCTGCCGCCCAATTCAAAAAAGCCGCGCACATAGCAGTCGACAACATTGGGCGCGACCTGCCGGTACAGACTGCACACGGACATGGAGCCGCGCACGACATTGTGGGGCTGCTGGAACGTTGGGAACTTGGGGAACGCGATCGAGTGCGTAATGCGAAAGCCAATGCGTTCGCCCGACGGCGCAATCACAATGCCCGACGAGTCAATGTACGTGTAGTCCCGGGGCCGTGTGAGCGACTGCACCTTGGCCGGGTGCACGATCGACCACCGCACCGCGAGGTTGCGGAACGGTTCGTTGCGGGTCGGACTCAGAATCTGCTGGAGCACTTTCGACGCGAGCACGCCGTCGTCAAGGTAGGCCGATTTGATTTGCACGGCCTCGGCCGTCGGCGCCGTGGTCGCGTACATGACGTCGTCCAAATCGCCGACCAGCGTGCCCGTGACCAAGTACGGCGGCAGCGCCGGCGCGCGCTCTTCCGCGGCAGCAGCAGAAGTGAGACTCTCGCGCGGCTCGCCCAAGTGGCTTTTCAGCCGCGTCGACTTGAGCGCACTTGACGAGCGCTCCGTGTACACGCGCAGATCGTCCTTGCGGCGGATTTCTTTCCAGCGATGCTTGTCGACGACGCCGCGCCGCTCGACGTGGGACTCGAGGTATTGCTGGAGCGTCTCCTGCACGCACTGGTCGCCGAGCTCGCGCAGCTCGACGGCGTCTTGGTGCGTGAGCTTGAGCGGCGGCACGCGTCGCCGCACAGTCTCGTACAGGTTCATGGGGGGGGTCCGCTGGGGTCCGGAAGAAGGTAGGAAGGAACGAAGCGGTGCGCACCGCTGTCAACGAACGGTTTTGCAAAGTGGCGAGCGCGCGACGCACGTACGAATCTGCAGGATCACCAACGAACCAGACGACGCTGCGCGAAAACAAAAACAAAACAAAAACACAGGCACTGAAAGTATGTAGCGAGTGCAGTAGCGTGTTTGTGGATCGTGACGGACTGACAGTAGGAGGAGAGCGACTTTCCCGCGTCCGGCAGCCTCTGTAATCCAGCTAGACCAGTAAATGCGAAACGGCACGGTTGTCTAAACGGCGCTGGGTAGAATAGGGCGTCGGCTGGTTTGATCCACGCCTCCAGTCTGGCAACTGGATCAGACTTTTTTGGTTTAGCAATCCGACGGCTCTGTGTAATATCGTGCGACGCGTGCCAGGAGAGAGAGCCCGAGACAGACTCGAAAACGAAGAGTGAGGACTTACAATGCGCGACACCCGGCCGAGAATCAGCCCCCAAAACTTTCCCGCCAGCGATGGCTATTATAATAGGCATAGGATACAATGACGATACGGATTAATACTGGGGACGCGTCCTTCATCCAGGTGAGGACGATGGTCTCCGCTAACGCCACAACTGCGGTTGCGACGTGTGACGCCACATGGAATCAGGTGTGGCGCACGGGGCCACATGACAGACTCGCGTGCGAGCCCCCAGCTGGACATTATGAATTTTGAGGAACTACTACGTAGTAGTATAGAAGGTCGCTCAGTTCCAGACCATGGTCGCTCCCTACAGACCCTACAGCACAAATGAACTTGAAAACTTCCATTTTCAGATCAGCGCAGGAAAGAACCGTCCCATGCTCTTTTACCGGTTCAGCACTGGTGTATATTTGCGTCTGACTACAAATACCAGTCAGTTCAGAATCTGATCCAAACGTATACTGTATATGCGTCCGGATATAGAGGATGATAATATACTGTATACATTCACATCCCACTTCAACTTGACCGGGCACCCACCCAATGGATCTGCTGGTGTCTGCGATCTTCGTCTCCCGTGGTGTTACGTGGCTGCTGTGGGTCACATATATTCGTACTGTAGATCGCCACCCAAACAAAATGTGTGGCCAAGAGGAGCGATTCCCGTGAAGGGTTATCGCACCCACCTGGGGACGGTTGGTTCATAGTGCAACGTACCGGTAGATGATACGGCTGTAGTATCTAATAACATGCCAGTACCTGTGGATCCGCAAATCGCTTGCTGTGCTCGAGCCTTCGAGTGCCCAATAGATAGTGTGTGGCGCGACATGACGGTACCTCGCCGCTAGAAATTGAGGAGACGTGCTGTACGTTTCAGTGCAATGGGTAACGCATGCGAGCCGACGTACGGCGACGGAACCTCAGATCTGATATGGCGCATTTGGTCCATCTGAAAGCAAGCGACTAGCTCTTAACCGGAGTAAACAAAAACGAGCACGAGCTCTCACTTGACAAGATGCTCCGCACGGAGACAAAAGTTGTGGGAGGGAAGATGCGTTCCGCAAAGCCTATCGCATGCAATGGCACGTCGCGAGTTGCTCGAGGCCTATGGCGCACGGCAACACGATGGCGTCGCCGTGTCTGAGCCTCACACACTCAACGAGATGAAGAAAGGCGTTCATGTTTCCTTGGTGTGGTTGGTGTTGATTCTAGCAGCTATAGTACCGCTAGATGTGACGAGAATGATGTACGAAGTCGGGTCTATCGCATGCGATTGGGCGAGGCACCGATGCAGTTGCAGATCGCTGGCCGTTTCGCATTAACCAAGGCGGGAATAGTCTGGCTGAGAGATAGCGTATGGTGCGCGGACGAGAAAGATTCTGAAGCTCGCACCCGGTTTCTTACGTGAACAACTCTCATCAAAATCATAATTCAACCAGAAACACCCAGGTTCGATGTCGTCAATCGTGACGTGATGGTGTTATTGTGGTGGACAAATCATTTTAAGCATGCGGTGTGAAGTTGGAGACGACAGCTCACTGACTGTCCGCACGTAGTGAGTTCAAATTCATTCAATGCCATAGCAATTCAAGATCCAGTGTGTGTGTGAACCCACAATGTAACCAGGCAGCGGTAATACCATCAAATGTTGGTGGCTTCCGGGAGATTTCACTTCGTCTCGCAGCGGTCTGGCTGTGCTCGTCACCCAAATGGATGTGTGGACGAGGGGAGGAAGGTCAGCGTATATCGCACACATGGGGACCACAGATCTGAACAAAGAGAAAACCTGTGGACTCTGTAACTACAAGGTCGTTGATGTATGGTGGCGTGACCAACCGGCAGCTGCCAATTGCAGTTCCGGGACTTGGGGGCAACGACTTCGACTACAGAATGGTAAACGGGTATCGCAAGCTATCCGCGAAGTTGATTTCGCTGGGCGTTTCGGATTGCGACAGGCAGTTGACGAAAAGCTACGTGGACCTCCCCAGCACTTTTTGTATCCGAAAGGCGAAAATTCGAAGTATAGATTTCAGATCTCTTTGGCTCCGAAAAACACATCGAACCTTTTTGAAACACGTGAACAAGGTTTCAAGAATCCTAGAAGCAGCGCCAGATTCACGACGCACCTGCGCGGTCGTTGCGGCCGCTGTGCGGTAGGTATGATGAGGTCTTATTTCGTGTCCAGTACTGTAGGTCCAGCTTCCTTGGGTGGTCTAAGGTGGAGCTGATCGCGTTCAAGCGTCCACCGTCATCCGAGGGACACAGGACATTCCCATATATTCTGCAAGCCAATAATATCGAAGCTTTGGTGATGGCGTGGCCCCAACATGTGCACATCAGTGCCCGGCGCACCCAGCGGTATTGTATCCACACACACCAGCATAGATCAACACATCACAGTCGGACAGCGTGTGCATCCCCCCTTCTCTTCAATGTCTCCCCCGCACGAGTCCACTCTCCGGGGATTGTACTCTCTGGCAAACGACCCACGCACTCTTCAATCTTCCACATTGAAGCCCCCCCCCCTCCCTCCCTCCTCTCGGTGCCCTCACGCGAATGCCCGTGCGGTACGCCATGGACCGCGCACCATTCCCACCGCTTCGCGCGCAGTCGGAAGAAAACGAAGAGCTCGAAGCGCTCGCGGCCATGCTCCTTGACGAGTACTTGGAGCAGTACGACCACTGCCAACTGCAGAGCTACGGATCGCTGCGCAATGACTGGTCGCCGCTGCAGCACCACGACGGACTCGATATTTCCCAGCAACGCAAGACACCTCCAACACCGCCGTCATCACCGACCCAGCGTGGGGACCTGCCGCGGCTATTGGCTACGGGCACGCTCCACGCCAGCTTGGACGACGTCATGTTTGCGACGCTGGCGCCGACGAGCGAGGCCATGCACGTCAAGATGGCGGCCATGCCCAAGAGTGACGACATGGACGGACTCGTGCTCCACACAGTCACGCCCGTGCTGGCCGCCGAGCCGTTTCGGTTCTGCGGCGTCAAGTGGCTGCTGCGACGCGCACCGACAGGACTCAAGCACGTCGTGAAAAAGCGCGACTTTGTCTATCTCGAGGCCACGGGCATCAACGTACGGCCAGACGGCGAGCGCATTGGCTACCACTTGTGCCACTCGATCGAGTTTGCGGCCACGCCGCAGCTCGCGCGCAGAGGGATTGTGCGTGGCAAGATGGCCGTGTGCCACTTTTACCGCGAGTTCGCGCCGGCCAAGGTCGATGTGTGGGCGGTCGCGACGCTCAATATGCAGGGCAAGCTGTGGCGCCACGTCACGCTCCACGAAGGTGCGCGTGCCATGGCGACGATGCAAGAGCTGCCCAAGCTGGCCATGACCAAGAAGCTCATGTGGTTCCAAGAGAACCGCCCGCCCATGCTCTCGCCCCGCGAGTCGACCGAGGCGTCCAGCACTAAAGCATCCAAGTGTGGTGCCAAGTGCTACAACTGTGGCAACGCTTCAAAGTGGCCCTGGAAGACACGCACGCGCTGTGGGGTTTGCACAGCGACGGTCTGCGCGACGTGCAGGACCACGACCACAGTGTTTCCAGCGGGTCTGGATCCGCGAGCCAACCGTGAGGCCATGTGCTGCTGCGTCGCGTGCGCGTACTCACTTGCCGACCAGAACCAGGCTGCGTACGCGTCGCAGAGCTGTCTTGATCCGAGCCAGCGAGGCTCTGCCCAATCCACAGGCGCGGTCGGCGGAGACATTCGCCCCAAGTACGAGAATGCACCGTCCAAGTTTCTCTCGACCAAGAAAACGCCGTCGCGTGGACGCACGTGCTCGGGTGACTCTGGCACAACGCTCACAAGCTCTTGTGTCTCGCGACAGTCGACTTCTGCGCATGTCGATCATGTTGTCGTGCGCGAATCCGTGTCGCCTTTCTTGTCGCTGCCGCCTCGTCGCGCGCGTGGCCGCCGCAGCCTCCCGAAATTCAACCTTGCCGACACGCTGCGCCACTTGCAGACCGTGGCCGATGCGACCTACGAAGTGCAGCAGCAAAACGGCGAGCGCATCGCGCTGGCGGCGGTCCACGAAACGCAGCCGCCACTGCGCGCACGCGCGTCGTCCCCCGTGGGGCATTGTTGAAGTGGGTGGAGGAGATCTTTGCGCATGTCACATATCTTACGAACGTCAGAATGGAATTGTTACGAACCTGTGCGTCTGAACTTTTGCTCCGGGACGAGTTCGGGAAGCAACTCATTTTTTGTCCACCAGATGGCTGAAAAATACTTGATGGACCTCAGGATGATCCAGAGGAATTCGGGATTCTGTCGGATGGCGTCCAGGAATCCAGAGTCTGGATTCCAGACCCGTCACAACCACGTTGAATTCCATTGGAATGACCACACGCGACGCCACGCTCGTCCATCCGATAGCGTTCGTGCTGGAGGTGGTGCTCCCGAGTTGGCGACACCACTGGAAATGTTTAAGATTGAGCAGAATTAGTTTAGTGTATCCGCTGGACGGTCCAGACATCAATGCACAGTCGAGTGGACAGCACATGTTGGATCCATACAGTATTCAGCACGGGATGCCGGATGTTTCAGCCAAGAGGTGCTTTTGTGTGGAGGTTATAAAACTTTCCATGTTGTCGCTCTGGACTTTATAATATCACAGTGGACTGGATCGCCAGAGGACGACCTGGCACGCTTCCACGAGGGCAAACATCCCGCGTCCGAGATGTCGTTGCTGACTGTGAAGGTGCCAAAGTCCACTGGTTCCTGTTGGCTCTATTGTTGAGACCACAACCCCCACACCTTCACATTCTATCAAAAGTGTAGAAAACAAGATGGAAAAAAACAGAGGCAGAAAGGGCCCATCGCCGACGCGTCCCGGATTGTTCTCTTGCTCGTTGCATTTTCGTGACGACCTACCAGCAAGGCATATCGGTGCCGTCTGGATTCTCCAGTGATAGCTTTGTGCGCATTGCCATCCAGCAGCCGAAGCAGCTCGCTCGGCTATAATAGCCGTTCTGGTACAGTACCATAGCCGCTATGGTACTGTACCAGAACTGGTGTATACACTTGAGGCATCTGTCCCTTTGCAGAGTCTCTGCATCCAAGAGTCTCTTTGACTCAAAGAGTGCCACACTGGAACAGCGCCAGGCCATTTACATGCTTTTCCAGCTGCATCTCGATTGAAAGGGGAGTCATTCCAGCCTGACTGGGTCTCGGTCCAGTGTTTTTTTGGACTCTCCCTCCAGCGTCCAGTGTCCAGCATCCAGCGTCCAGAGATTGCCACTTGACTTGCTCCTGGTGTCATTAACGAGCGGTCCGCAATACTCCCAACGTGTCCCGCGCTGCACCCAATCCGAAAAGGCGCATCCAGTCTGCTCCTGCGTCTTCACTTCCGCGCAAAGCTCGCACTGCATGGAGATCGGTTGCTAGTCGAGTCCAGCGTTTCCCGGCGTCCACATCAACCCATCCAATTCCAGTTCCCGATCGCGCTGTCTTCGGTGCCCGTTAAATCTTCTCCCCTCACGACGCGTCCCAGACCCGAATCCACTCCGCCATGGCCAAGCGACGCGCGTTCCTGCTCAGCGCCTCGCAGTACATGCAGCAAGTGCGGCTCCCGCCCCAGTTCATGGCCACGTCGCGCGCGCTCGCCGACAAGTTGCTCGAGGACGCGATCCACCAATACCACGCGCAGCGCCACGACCATGACGGCCGCCGTGTCAACACCAAGCAGTGGAAGCTCGTCAAGGACCGACAGCAAATCGCGTGCTACCGCAGCCTCGCCACGCCCACCGTCCTCTCGCGGGAGTTAAAACCGAGCTCGCACGTGCCCGAGATTCTGGCCGTCGGCACGATCCATGGCGGCAGTATGGAGGACGTGCTCCACGGCATGGTCAACCTCACGCCCGAGGCCATGCACGTCGAGAACGCGCTCGCGCAGAGCGATCTAGTCGACAGCCGCGTGCTCGCGTTTCTGTCGCCGCCCACGTCGGCCGATCCGTTTGACGCCGTGACGGTCAAGTGGGTCTTGCGCAACCACGCGTCCATGACCAAGCAACGCGACTATGTCTTCCTAGAGGCCTCGGGCACGACCACGTCGCTGGACGGCGAGCCGCTGGGCTTTCTGCTCGCGCACTCGGTCGCGCTCTCGGCCGTACCTGAGTTCCACAAGGACTCGCACATTTCGCGCGGCCACGTGTCGTACTGCTACCTGTTTCGCCAGCGCACGCCGCTCGTCGTTGAGCTCTTTTTCAAAGGGACGATGAACCCACTGGGCGGCGTCAAGGACCGTGTCGCCATGGGGCTCACGGTCGACATGGTCACGAGTGCGTGTCCGGCCAGCATCCAGCTCGCCATGATGAAAAAGCTCATGTTTTGTCTGCGCACGCTGCCCGTGCCCGAGCCCGACGCAACGCCCGATCGTTTTAGCCATTGCAGCCACAGCAGCGGCAGCAGTACCAGTCATACAGCAACCGAGAGACGCACGCGCAGCCTGGGATCCAACAGTAGCTTTTTGCGGCGGCTCACGTCATTTAGCTCGCGATCGCGATCGGGATCCGGGACAGGCTCGACCGACAGTGAACCACGGCGCACGAGCATTTTCGGCCGCTTCCACAGCCAGTCCGTGGACAGCGCCTCGCACCACGGCAGCGGCTGTGACAAGTGCGGCCGCCACTTCAACGCACTCAAGACCAAGGCCAAGTGTGGGCTCTGCTGTAAGCTCGTGTGCAGCCGATGCCGCGTGGTCAAGCGCGTGATTGCGTTTGAAGAGCAGCTCATGTACCCCGAGAAAGTCGAGTTTTGCCTCGAGTGTGTGGCCACGACCAACAATGCGAGTGCCGCGTGGACCGCTTCGCAGGAGCTGCACGAGCTCGAGCAATTACTGGACGAGACCGAGAACCCGTTCCGACCGAGCAGCATGTCGCACCGCGAGTCGAGCGACCGGATACGCAAGCCGTTGTGGGAACTCAATACGTCTGTGGACGATCGCCACACCATGTCGAGCGACTTTAGCACGCTGTCGTCGAATGGCGATCGGTACTTGGTCACGCTGACCAACAGCGGCAGAGGCAGTGGTGCGGGGCTTGAAGAAGCGCGGCACACGACGACCACGACAACGAACAAGAACAGTATCTCGGATCTGGACAAGCTCGGCCTCGCCGACGTCGACGAGGACTTGTCAGCAAGCGGTATGCGCCACAAGTATGGCG
>JAADVC010000538.1:0-19128 GCA_023334575.1 Pythium volutum
CCTCTGCGATGAGCGAGTGGTGCGAGCAAGCCTTCAGCCGGAGACGACTCGAGGTTTCTTTCCCGTGCTTAACAGAATTGTTGACTCCTTCTCCATGTTGAAATCCCGACCCGTTTATGCACAGCGGGAGGCCAGTGTTCACTCAATTCCGTCTCACGTGACTTCGAGGCAGCGTGCAAAATACAGTGTCTTTGCGTCAATCGTGTGGCCACGTGCGCGCGGGCACTCGACCGACGGCCTGCTCGAGTGAGTTCGCGGGGCCGTTGCAGCCGTCTTGAAGAGAGCCGCCTGCCGGTGAGGCCCGCCCACAGATGCAGCGAGCGCCGCTGGCGAGAGAACCGCGCGGTCCGCGAGCGAAACGAGAGCCCGTCGATCATGACGGCCACGCACCGTGACCGAAAAACGCGGTCGCACCCGCGTGTGGTAACTGGGTCGGCTTGGCAGCGTGCCTGTGGGTCTTTTAAAGAAGCTCAAACCACGTGGCGTCACGCGTTTGCGACTGAAGCATATATTACGGGCGGAGCGAACGGATCTTGCTACTGAGACGGATCGCGCAGGATGGTTAGGGCCCGTAATACGTCCTGACAGCACGGCGCTGGATAACGAAAGTGTACAAGCCACTTTTACGTCATCACGGATGGTACAAAAGTACAGGAGCCCCGTGGCGAAGAACTCACTTTGGGTGGGTCATCTTTTGCACGTGGCGCGTAACGACTGCGAGCGCCGTATAGCAAGTCAAGAGCGAAATGGACTGCCTTGCAGAGCGCAGTACAAACGGCACGACATCGCAGCCGTCGCTGAGCGCGTGGATCAGTCAAGACCCGTTGCTCCGAAGCTTCGTACTGGTCCGTGGGTTGCGTCGCCAGCACGCCTAGCGTCTCATGTAGCCTGCAAAAGGCGGTGACGCGGTGCGAAACGCGTGGTCGTTTACTGACCTCTTTGTGCGCATGGCTGTGCCTGCTAATCGCCCTTTCACAAAGACGCCCCAGGCGTGTGTTCCCTTTGCAGTGAACTGTCGAGGGAACACACGCCTGGGGCGTCTTTGTGAAAGGGCGGCGCTTTGTCCCTCGACGGTCGTACGCTCGTGGTGTGGCAAACGTCGTTTCGCGGATCGGCCATCGAAGCCGTGGGGTATTGGAGGAGAGAAAAGTTGGTTGTTGGTGACGACGGGAAGAACTAGAGAGTGAGACAGAATGGCGGTCTTTCGGCACACATTGCTTTCCCTGAACGTCGCATGGCATCCACCGACGATACCCAGTCGTTTTGTACGAGGGCGATGAAAGATAAAAACTCGGTTGCGAAATCTCTCTACATGCTGGTATTAATGTTGTTATGCAGCGTTACATGAGTGCCAGTGACGCCGAGGCAAAGATTTTTGAAAGATCGCAGCACTCTCGCCCACTAACACTCACGCTGGGGGGCACTCCTTCCTTCCGTGCAACAACGACTAACAAGCTGAAAAAGGATGGCGTCTGTGGCGAGCCGTCACTGAAGAAGTTTCCTTTCTGGTAGCATTCCCTTTGAAACTTCATGCCGTCGAAACTTTATGCTTTCGATGAGATTCTGAGAACGCAGAAAGGTCGCGATGGACACGGTGGCTGTGCGCGCAATCGTCGCGCGTGCATTCCCCATCGTCGACACGTCCATTGTGCGCGTGCGACGCGCTCCCGTGTGGATTTCACGTCCTCTTCTCCGTCGCTCTTCCTCAAGGCCTCTGATAACCTCATCGTGTGCGAATGCGAAGCCCACGGGCTCAATACCCTAGCAGCGACGCACACCATCCGTGTACCCCGCGCCCACAGCGTCGGCTGTCAGGGCAGCAAAGCGTATCTACTCATGGAATTCCTGACGCTGCGTCACGGTAAACACGACTACGCAGCACTGGGCACGGCGCTCGGGCGGCTCCATGCACATCCTCCAACGCAGGACAATGGTGCACGCTTTGGCTTGGACGTCGACAATTTCCTAGGCGCAACGCCACAGCCAAACACACCACGCGCGCGCGACTGGATCCCGTTCTTCCGGACGCATCGCCTTCAGTATCAACTGGATCTACTCGTGCGGGACCGCGCTGTGGACGCTGTGTTTGTGGGGCGCGTCCAGCGTGTCATCGACGCTATCGACGTCTTCTTTGATCCCGATGAGACGATCGTGCCGAGCTTTGTCCACGGCGATCTGTGGCAGGGCAACTGGGGGTTCACAGAAGACGGAGAGCCTGTAGTGTTCGATCCGGCGTGTTACGTGGGCCACAGCGAGGCCGAGCTCGCCATGATGACGCTGTTTGGCGAGCTGCCCCTGGTGTTTTACGACGCCTTCACAAAGGAAATGCCGCGTGCACGTCGCTTTGACGACCGAGTCCCGCTGTACCAGCTTTACCATGCGCTTTACCACTACAACCTGTTTGGTGGTGGGTACCAGAGTCTGTGTGAAGCGCTGCTGACGCCGCTCGAAAAGACAATGGAGAATACAAGGGAATCCGCAGCAGCCCATGGTGCTTGAGTGCATTATGATAGGTGTGATTCAAAACGGAATACAAAAGCTTCGAGACGACCAAGTGAGACTGTGCCGCCTTCACGACAGCAAGAAGGCGACCGTGTGGCGGACATCGCGTCCCACGGGCTCTGCCTCTGTCTCAGTGACCACCGTGTCTCTGGCTTCCTCACAACCACGACCACACTCGCCCTGGTAGTAGTCCTCTTTGCCCTCGTCCTCGACGTGGTCCTCACTGTCCTTGTTCTCGTCCACGGCGGCAAAACGTAAGCGCTTGCTGCGCACGACTCGCTCGACCGGCTCGAGCGACACGTGAACCTCGTTCTCCTCGTCGTCGTCGTCCGGATCTGCGAGCATACTCTCTTCGGCGACGTCGACGCTCTCCATAATCTCGGCGGCTCTCTTGGAATCGCCAAGCGCAGTCGCCAGCACGGCGAAAAAGTCGGTCTCGACCTCGTGGCGCACGAGCAACCCGGCCTGGTTAAAGTACAAGTGGTAGACCGTGTCGGCGCGGAACGGCTTGCCCAGCAATTGCTGCGTGAGCGAGGCGTCGTGGAGCACGGCCGGGAACACGAGCGTCAACGCCGCTGGCGTCAACGTGCCGTGGAAACTGAGCTCCACACGGACCGTTGTCGTCGCGTCTTGCTCGTGTTTGTTCTCTTTGCCCATGAGCGGACGCGGCAAAAGCACGAGCCGTGGGGCAAGGCAGTGGATAGCAAAGTACTGCGTGTACCGCCGCCACTGTTCGAGCACCATATCGCGTCCAAAGCCCGTCGTGCCCAGTGACAAATCTTTGTCGGCAATCGCGTCGAGCAGCGCGACCGGGCGTCGGTCACCGACCTCGTAACCGTCGCGAAAGACGTTGTAGTATTCCAGTACTTTGTTTAGGATTGCGTCGTCCTGCGAGGCGACTGCGCGTGCATAGAGAAGCGAGCGGTAGTTGTGGAGCACGTCCATCTCGTGGTGGAGGCTTTGCAGTGCGAGCGTGAGTGTTGAGAGCTTGGCCTGGACGCGCTGCGCCGACGTCGTGGTCTTGGGCGTGCGGCGTCGGCGGGGTCGGTGCGTGGCGGACACGAGCGGCGGCCGTGCGATTGCGACCGATGCAACCGACCTAGGCGGCTCCATATTGGTTGGTTGGTCAGCGGACGAAAGTTTTGCTAAAAAATCCCTTTGTTCGCGCACCGACCGTCGTGTCCCATACAACAGCTCCTACAGTACATAAAAATGAAGGTACGGAGACCACGAATTTATGACGTTATTAGCTGTTTTATATGACGGATGAATGAATACAAGGACCGCGTCGTACAGTACCAAGGCAATTAGGACGGCATGCGACTGATTCCCGCTTCACGACAGTACGAACGCCAGTGTATGGCGCGTGTCGACCGCTACGACGGGTTCGGCGTCGGGCTCGGTTACCAACTCGGCGGGCGCGACCCGTTCTGCTTGGGTCTCACGACCTCGGTCCTCACTGTCGTCGTCGTCGGTCACGACCGTGACGCGCGAGCGCTTGCTGTGCACGACACGCTCGAGCGGCTCGAGCTGCACCGGCCTTGCGTGGTCCTGGCCTTGGTCTTGGCTATCGTCCTCTACTGGATCCGCAAGCATACTCTCTTCGGCGACGCCCACGACCTGCATGATCTCGGCGGCCCGCTTCGCATTCCCAAGTGCATTCGCCAGCACTGAAAAAAAGTCGGTATCGACGTCGTGGCGCACGAGCAAACCTGACTTCTTGTGGAAATGCAAGTGGAACACGGCATCGGCACTGAACGACTTGCCCAGCAAGTGCTGCGTGAGCTCGGGGTCCTGGAGCACGGCCGGGAACACGACCGCGAGGGCCGTCGGCGTGAACGAGCCTTGAAACGTGAGCGCTGCCCGCACGGTCGTGGTCGCGTCCCCTTCTCCTTCTCCATCGTCGTCTTGGTCGTCTTCTTCTTCTAGACGCCCGGGGAGAATCTGCGGCGCAGGCACGTCGCAGCGTCGCATGCCAAAGTACCGTGTGTACCGCCGCCACTGCTCGAGCAGCATGTCACGTCCAAAGCCTGTTGTGCCCAATGACAAATCTTCATCGGCGATCGCGTGGATCAGCGACGCCGGCCGGCGGTCGGCCGCGCGGTACCCGCGCCGGAACACGCCAAAGTACTGTGCCGCCTTTCTCAGGATCGAGCCGTCATGGTCGTATTGTGTGACCAGTGCACGCGCGTACAGGATCGAGCGGTAGGTCGTGAGCGAGGCGATCTGCTGATGGAGATTATTCACGTCCAGTGTGAGGTTGTACAGCTTGGACTGCACGCGCTCGGTCGAGTTGGCGTGCGGCGCGAGCACGAGCGTGGTGGATTTTTTCTTTGGCTTGGGCTTGGGCTTTGGCTTGGTCTTGCGACGAGACGGAGCCGCCAGCGGCGGACGCGCGGCGCCGACCAACAGGACCGACGAGACGGCGTGGTCGTTTTCCATGGGCGTGAGGGAGGGGGCTTGAGGGAGGCGCAGCGCGCGGGGAAGTGTCGAGGTGTATTCGCTTTGGTGGCTGGAGCGTCAATCGAAAAAGTGTTTCAGCGGGCCATTTAGTCCAGCGTGAACAAACGGAGAATCCCACCCTCACCCATTGACAAAAAAAAATAATATCGAACACTTGAAGTTGCGACTATTCTTTCCACGGAATCGGTTCTATAGAGTATGGACTCCATATTAATACAGTACTACAGTAGTATTACTACAGTCGTGCCACGAGCTCATGCACCTCGGCTCCATGCGACAGAAAAGTGGATACTTTGGCGATCGGTACAGTACCTCCTCGTTGCCCCTTGGCAGGGAGACTTTTACTGGGTCATCTCTCCATGGATGTACCTTCTCATTGCGTGTCGTCGTCGGTGCGTCCACGAGACGTTCCTCTGCGATCTTCGAGCTTTGCACGACCCCGCGCGGTTCGCCGGGGACACCGCAGCGGTCACGAGTGTCCTGAAGAATTTGATCTCGGTACCGTGGCAAACAATGAGCCCGTCGCGGTCAAAGCCCAACAGGAAAAAGGCCCAGCGCGGCCAGTGGCCTATCCAAAAGCCCGTGCAGAAGGTCGGAGTCAAACAGCACGGCCGGATGACCAGCTCGATCTCCTGGCGCGTAAACGATCCGTGGTTCACGTACAAAGCTGACGCCTCAGAGGATCTGATCGAGTGGGGATTAGAGACTTTGGAGAGGGGGTCGATGTCTCTGCTCTCAGCAGTCGGAAGCACTGGAGGCATCGCTTTCTAGTATCAAACGCTTTCAAGGATCAGGGGTGAGCTCAGAACGTCTACTGATATTACACAATGTGTGCGAGCTTCGATCTCCTGCTTTGCAGTCACTGTGTCTTACTTTTGTAATTTAATACAGTAGATACGCATTTCATACTACCAAATAAACTGGATAAAGTACTGAAGTACGATTACTGCTACCGGTATCCCGTCTTTCGCACTGTCAGTAACGTCCTCAGACATTCTGAGTCCAAATGTTCAGAGTGCTGACCGCGTTTTGTGAGACCCATTCGCGAAAATCCCGACGGACCACCATTACCTAGCATGAGCGGCCGCCTCATCGAGTGGTACACGGTGCGTGCGACGCCCCGCACGTCGTCGTCGTCACTGTCTAGTACCGCTCCGACCAAGCACAAGCGCAAGCCGCGCCGCCGCCGCGCTGTCGGCGCCAAGACGGGCACGCAGCGCGAGCGCTCGCAGCTCTACAATCTCACGCTCGATCTCAGCACACTGCGCCAGCAAATCAGCGACCTCACGCAGCACCGCGCGCTGCTATACACGCGCGCGCTCTACACAAAATTTGACCGCGACGGTTCGCTGGTCCAAACGACGCGTGCGTTCATGGCACTCACGCGGTCGGGCCAGGCGCTTGACGACGCCAGTACGCGCGACTGCTTCTTTGCGGTTGTTGATGAGACGCTCGCGTTTGGTCCATTTCACGGACGCGACCAGTACGTCACGTCCTGCAACGCGTTTGCGAGTCGGTTTGCGACCACAGCGTTTGTGGTCCACACGATCCACGCCCCCGACGAGGCGTATATTGTCCGCATTGACGGCCATGTCCATGGAGAACTCACCAACGACGCGATCCACAGCGTCTATCCGGCCGTGCTAAACGACCCGCAGCTCGCCAAGACGCTGCGCGGTGCGCCCGTGCAAGTGCCGATTACAACCTACATTACCTTTGGTACGCATGGCCGCATTGTGCGTATTGACGTCGATGTCGACTTTGTGGGCTTGCTGGTGCGGCTGCTTGCCGACGTCGTCAAGGCCGGTGAACTGATTGACCATGCAGCGCGAGACAAGCGTGGCTTATTGTACTTGAATGCCAAAGCCGAAGCTGAAGATCAAGCGGCAGACCCGCCTCGCGTCGAGACCGTGTGGGGGATCGAATCCGCATCGTCGCCGCCGAGTGGAGATAGCCGCCTCTCGGTCGATTTCCTACTTTCTTAATTCGTATCGTCCAACGGACTTCGCTGAGTCTAAATTCAACACCGTGACGCCCATTTTGATTGATGGACTCAACCGGTTTGATTGATGGATGGACCTAACCGTCATAGATATCTACTACATTTTTATGGCGCCGTTCATCATGGGCAAGACGTCCAGAGGTATACAACTGACTGTGGCTCGCCAGTGCTTTCATCTCGAGGTTGCACGCGTGGAAGAACCCAGCAGTCGAGGCCATACAGCTCGGTAGCAATGGGTACTGTACACGTCGTATCAGTACATGGGCTCCAATCCATGGTGAGCTTTTGCCCCCGATCACTTGAAGGGCAATCGTCCAAAGATGTTTCACGTGGAACTGAAATAACTTCCCACGGTGAACGTCACGTGGCACAAGTCCTTTGGGACTCGAGACAAATGGGGTCCCCTCGGTCCAGTGTACCGATTTGGGATAGACACTGATAATGTACACAAGTTGGGTTCAGTTTCAGGGTGCCACAGGACTGGCACTGGATCTGAAGCCACCAAGTGGACCACAATTTCTCCACCACGGAGATGAGACCTTACCTGACGTCACTACAGTGTATTGCATCTGTCTGGACTGAAGCAACTGCGCTCGCTGTTCCAAAATCTCCCGCACAAATTTGTGGAAGTTCCCTCCCCCCCCACCCGCTATAGTATAATGGGATTTCCTCGAGCTCTCCTTGATGAGACCACATTTCAGTATACCCTCTCACGAGAGTAACCCCACAGCAGAGAAAAGGAGCCACCCCACCCAACATGAGCGGTCGACTCGTCGAGTGGTACACGGTTCGTGGCGCGGCGTCGTCCAGAACCGCTGCCCCGACGACCACAACGGCCACAGGCAAGGGCGAAGCCCGACGTCGCGTCACCAGTCTCAACACGGACAAGCGGCGCCAGCGCACCAAGCTCTACAATCTCACGCTCGACAATATCGCACTGCGGCAACAAATCAACGAGCTCAGACAGCACCGCGCACTGCTCTACACGCGTGCGCTGTTTACGGAATTTGATACTGACGGCTCGCTGATCCAAAAGACAAGAGCGTTCATGGAGCTCACGAAGTCCGGCCCAGCGCTCGAGGACCCGCGCACGCGCGGTTGTTTCCTCTCGGCCCTAGGCGAAGACTTGGCGTTTGATCCGTACCAGGGGCGCAATCAGTTTGTCACGAGCTGGGGCACGTTTGCGGGACTGTTTGTTCGCGACGTCGTCAACGTGGGGGGCCGTCCAAGTCGCTTCGTTCGATCCCGATGATGATACGTGCACAGTGCGCGTCGCCAACACGGCCCACGGGTCGCTCACCATGGTGTAACGCATCCGTGGCGCGCACGGCCGCATCACACGTATTGAAGTCGAAATTGATTTTGTCGGTGTCCTCACGCGGCTGGTCGCTGACGTCAAGCGAGCCGGGGAACTCATTGAACAGGCCGCGCGCGAGAAGCAGGGCTTCATGGACGTCGCGACCGAGGCTGAAAAGGCCGAGAGACGCGCCGGTCCGCCACGCGTCGAAGCACTGTGGCGTGTCGAGCCCGAGCCACGGTCGAGCGAGCCGCAGCCGAGCATGGCGCGCCGCCACTCGATTGAGTTCCTTCTTTCGTAATTAGTAGTCGTTTAAATCAGATCGCATACTGGACCCCTGAGTATTACCATACAAATCCAATTGATGAACTTGTACGTTTGATTGATGGACTAAGAGTGAGCCGTTATACTGTGCATAAAACGTGCGAATACCTTTAGTTATATAATACATTCAAGGTGTATAACCAAATACCCGTACAGTGCCAGACAGCGTAGCGGGTGTCAAGCAGTGCGCGGTGTTGCGTCAGCTCGTTGTGTAGCTGCCACAGCCGCTCGGCGCCCACGTTGAGGTAGGACGCGCGGAAGACGCGAGTCGCTCACTGGAAGGCAACCTCGGGTAGAACGCACGCATGTTTCTGTGGACGGAAAATCTCTGCGAATCACAGGGTTACGCTGGCATAGCATGACCAATATATTCCCCACACACAAAAAAGAATCACAGGGTTACACGGGGTACAAATCTTGTAGGGCTCCGTTCCATCACAACGTCCGAAGCTGTGGAAGTGGAGGGCAATATACCAATTATATTATAGGGCTCTGCCACGTTTGAGAACATTTCACAAAAAACGTAGTTTACAGTGGGCGATGTGGGTGTGGCGTCTTTTGATCCCGATGGTGATACGTGCACGGTCCGCGTCAACGACACTGTCCACGGGACGCTCACAATGGACGCGATCAAGACTGTGTACGCAGCAATGCTCAAGGGCAACGCAGTTCGCAGTAGAAAGGCCGTTATCCTTTGACCAACTTGTGGGAACTAAGCCCACAGATTCCGCCCCGCAGCAACCAGAAGGCCCCCACGGCCTCGCCATTTTTTAAAAATGAATTGAGCAGAGTGGATTTTGAAAACCATTGTTTTAACTAAAAACTACTCAAGTAACTAAAAAAACGTTATCGTTTGGAGCCATAGGTTGATGGCTAGTCGTGTATAAAACAGACCAGTTGACGCACAACGGCATTGTCTTGTCCTGTACGTACTGTACACTGTACTGTTGAAGGAATGGGTCATCATCTCGATCGGTATCGCAACTAGTACCTACGTGTCCGTCCTGTGCGTCAAAACCCGATGAAAAAGTACAGTACATTGGGCATTCAGAAGATCCACATGTTCCGTTCTTAAGCAACGATTGCATCGAACTGCATGGACTGTCTATCTTTTTCCCCCAGGCGCTGTGGCTCCTGAGTCCTGAGTCGCCCATGGGTGGGGCGACTATAATGAGCCGGTTTCTTTCAAGCGGCGGATCCGCTTGCACCATATTTCAACGTGACGGCAGATCCTTTATAACCAATCACGAGGTCCCCTATTGATCCCAAGAATCATCACGCTCTTGAACACACTAACTGGTTCCTTCAACTATCTCAATATAGTACTACCTGTGGGTGGAGCCCGTATTTCAGCTGCCGCGATAATAGAATAGGATGCATTCTGTCCCGGTTCTGCCGACGCCAACACGTACAGCCTTCCATCCCGGTTCTCTGTCCTGTCGATTGCACGATCGACCTTCTCTCGGCAGCCAGAGTCCGTCAACCACAGTGCATGTACACTGTCACACTCGAACTTCTAGCCACCAAAAACTACTAGCACAATGAGCGGCCGCCTCGTCGAATGGCACACGCTCCGCGTCGCGCATAACAAGTCGTCGTCGTCGGTCAGTATCGGTACAGCGATAGGCAACGCGAACGCCACGCACCGCGGCACAATCCGCCAAACGACCAAGCAGCGCCAGCGCTCCAAGCTCTACAATCTCACGCTCGACATTAGCGCACTGCAGCAGCAGATCCACGACCTCACGCAGCACCGCGCGCTGCTTTACACGCGTGCACTGTACACCAAGTTTGATGCCGACGGCTCGTTGATCCAGAAGTCGCTGGTGTTTCATGACCTCTTTCGACTCGAGCAGAGTGTCGCCCAAGCGCACACGCGGGACGGCATCGCTGCGGTCGTAGACGAAGACGTTACGTTTGGTGCGCACCGCGGACGAGACCAGTACATCACGAGCTGTACGGCGTTTCGGAGTCTGCTCGTCGCGACGGCGTCGACCTTGGTGTGCACGCCAGTGGTCACGTGCATCGCCGAGGACGACACGTGTACGGTCCGCATCGAGAGTATCACGAGCGGAACGCTCACCATGGACGCGATCCACGCCTTGTATCCAGCTGTGCTCAAGGACACGGTGCTCACGGAAAAGTTACGTGGCATGGCCGTGGACCTGACCATTGTCACGTTCGCGACGTTTGGCTCACACGGTCGCATAACGCGCTTTGACGTCGAGATTGATTTTGTTGGTCTGTTGGTGCGGCTCGTTGCCGACGTCGTACGCGCTGGAGAGCTGATCGAACAGGCCGCGCGAGACAAGCAGGGCGTGTTGTACTTGGCAGCCGAGTTTGACAAGTGCGAGGTGGGCACCGAGCGGCATCGTGTCGAAGAACTGTGGGGATTGGCATCCGCCGACCCGCTTCCAGAGGGGATCGATGTCGACACTCGCCACACGATTGAGTTCTTACTCGCGTAAATCGTAGTTTACACCGTCGTATACAGTATACATTTGTGTGGAATATTTGTATCGGTTAGAAGCGTTTGTTTGTTTGCCATAAAAAATGGCAAACAACGCGTTGCCAAACGCTTCATAAACGTCTTCTATTCACGCGGGGTTTTTGAAAAGAGACAGAGAAGAATCTGTCGTGTTTCAGTGGACCTTTAGTCCAGATCACGGATTTCAAGCGAATGGTAGTTATCCCTATACTGGTTTAGGCGCTAAATTGGGAAGAGAGAAGGAAACACTGATCCATTAAATTTATGCAAAAAAACTGGAAAAAACCGCTTCCACACGAATATCTGTTTCTATGGAACAGACACCTTATGATGGTTAATTAAACTACCTCTCCCATTCAAGTCCGCCCAGCTAGTCGTAAATAATGCGGGACGAATAGATTGGATCAGACTTGCACGCATTATAATTCACTCTCTGGTCGGCATTTGATGCTGTTTACTGGGTGTGTCCACCATTTTAATGGTGGACACACCCAGTCCCACATGCGTGCGGTTGGAGATCCCGAAGAACGTAGCAATGCTAGGACGAAGCAGAAGATCGTTTTGGTCAATCATCGTCGCCTTCTGTTACTGTACGTCCTACAGCCCACGCCAGCCTTGCAGACCCTCGCACCTCGGGACTGAATCTTTGCGTTCGTGGACGACGAGCGGGGCAGCGTTAGATGATGACGGCTGCTAGACAAACAACTCACGTACAGTATAATACCGTCTACTGGCTGGAAGTGGCATTTTGGAGATGTGATTGCGAGTCGACATCGTCGCTAAGTCTGTACATACTGTAAGTTCTGCATATTCCTGCCACCGTCGCAGTGCGACGTGCGACGTACCGGCAGTATAGCTTATATCTTCATCCTATTTCAAGCAAGCCAAGCGACAAATACGCTTTCATGCCTCAGACAGGTCGGATCAGTGTGGTCGACTCCAATGTACGCGAAGCTGAAAACCTGTTTCGCATGTAGTAAGTCTATGATATGTGAAACAGTGTTTTAACCCTTCTGTTAAGCGTCGCCTCCAATTTCAAGACTGTTGATCGCCATGGAAACTTTAGGACAGAGAAGTAGTAAGAGGAAACTGTCGCTCTAGTGCGGGTGAGTTTTCTCGACCTGCCACTGGTGAAGTCCAAACGGGTAGTACAGTAGTGTACGAACACAACAACGTAGTGCTACGAAGTAGTATACTATTCGCAACCATACCCAAACCTTCCATATTATTTCGAAAAAATCTTGCGACGACGGCAGACTCGCACTGGACTGTAGCGGCTACTGCCTTGCCCCGTAAGTCTCCAGCAGCCCAAGATTCGCGGGTGGGCATTCATTATCTGTTTGGGGTTGGATTTCGACGCTTTCCACACTACGGTTCTTCTCACACTTGACAATCTGCCTTGCACAAACACAACGCCACTGAATGAATGAGCGGCGGCTCATTGAATGGCACACGGTACGTCGCGCAGCCAGGGCTGCGAAATATTTAAATGGAAAATTAATATTCGGCTTGGAAACGAAAAAATCCATTATTTAATTATTTCCGTACATTCCAATCCAATTCTCTCGCAGAAAGTAAGTCTCTCCCCCCAAGGTACAGACGGGGTCTACTGTCAAGGACAAGGGTCATTTGGCCTACACATAGTCTTGTGACGACTAGGAGAGCCTCATTTGGTCGATTTTCGAACGTTGCGAACCGTAAAAAGTCCGTTAGAACTCATACAATTATGTGAAAAATGAATTGAGAACGAGCAATTCATAATTTAATACAAATACTATAATATATTTCTCAAATAACTATTTTTTGCGCAATCCTGCGCGCAGCGCCGTCGGCGTCGACGCCTGCTGCCACCACAGCCAAAGCCAAAGCGAAAGTCAAAGCCAAAAGCCAAAGCCAACGCCAAAGCCAAAGCCAGAGTCTCACGGCCGACAAGCAGCGCCAAATCTCCAAGCAGTACAACCTCACGCTCGACATGAGTGCGCTACAACAACAGATCCACGACCTCACGCAGCATCGTTCTCGCCTCTACACGCGTGCGCTGTGTACGCGATTTGATGACGACGGCTCGCTGATCCAAAAAAGCACGCGCGTTCCACGAGCTCACGCAGCCTACCCAAACGCTTGCGGACCCACGGATACGAGGCTGCTTTTTCGCGGTGCTCAACGACGACTTTACGTTCGGTCCGTACCACGGGCGAGACCAGTGCCTCACGAGCTGGACCGGCGTTTGGCCAAAGTTTAAACACCACGTTGTCTACGCTACTCGAGATGCACGTGGCGTCGTACGACACTCAGACGTACACGTCCACTGTCGGCGTCGAGACGGTCATTCGCGGGACGCTCACCGTGGACGCGATCAAGGCCCTGTTTCCAGCCGTGCTGCACGACCCACGACTCGCCGAGACGCTGTGTGGGACGCCCGTGGATGTGCCCATCCTCACGTACAAGTCGTTTATGCCCCACTGAGTCCACGAGTCCGGACTCGCCTCAAAACCATTGATATCGAGCATGGCAGTGGAAGCACGAGCCCGGACGAGTTCCTGGTTTCGGGATTGACCTCTCGGAAACGGCATGCGTCAGCATCTCTCACCCTAGAGCCTCCTGCATTGATGATCAGCTTGACCGTCAATAGCTGTGCGTGAAACAGGCTAAGACATTTTAGTAGTAAAGTTGAGGTCTATTAGAGTGCGTTTAACGATTCCTATAGCCGAGGCTTGGCCTCTTTAAACCCGGCATAGACGCTGGATGTGGCGCGTGCGCCATTCGTCAAAATCTGTTTCCAGATGCGACTCGATCGTGGCCGTGTGTGGCCAACTGCTTGGGTGATGGACTTGGGCACTGGTGTGCGTATCCATCGCGATGTTGGCGGCGCAGTCCGCCATTTTGTTGTATGCCCGCACGTGGTGCTCCCATACCCTGACTCTCACGGCGTCGGCGAGCCGCCGAGCTGTGTTGTAGAGTGGCTGGAGATCGCCGTTTTTTTGTGGACGATACTCTCTGACCTGGCGGAGGATGAAACTACTGTCTCCGACCACTTCCACCTGCCAGTTGTTGTCTTGAGCGGTTTGAAGGCCTGCTGTGAGGCCGAGGTACTCGGCCCTGTGATTGGTCACGTCTTTGCCCGCGTGCGACATGCACGCGCTCCACACGACTTGTGCTGTGGCAGCGTCCTCGTCCGTGGCGACAATGACTGCTCCTGCGCCGCCTGGTCCCGGGTTGTCCCTCGATCCACCGTCGAAGAAGAGGATATGTAGTTCGTGTACCGGCGGTACCGTTGAGACGCGTGTGTCGTCGCCTCGAAAACCTTGCTCCAGTGTGGCAAGTTGTCGTCTCGGGTCGCGGAGTCGGGTGGTGGGGGGAAGCCGCCCACCCAGCCCGCGTAGTGTTGCCCTCAGGACGCCGCTGAGATACAGCTGCGCCCGTTCTCGTGTCCATTGTTGTTCTTCATCCTTGATGTTATGCCGCCATCTCCAGATGGCGAGCAGTGTCTCAATGACTTGCTGCTGCCATGCCACTTGAGCCGTTTGATACACCTCGTTGGTGCCGTCCTCGTCCTTCGTGCTGATTGCGGCGAGATCAGCGAGCGCCCATAGTGCGTGAGGAAAGTGCGGCAGGCGCATGTCAAATACCGCCTCCTTAAAGTCCGCTCCCCGGGCCCGTGTCTCCCAGATCTGGTGCCCGCCCCATCCGTCTTGGACCACTTGCCACATCTGCTGCGCCGCCGGGCATTCCCAGAAAATGTGGTTGACCTTGCCGCGGTTCCGTGCTGTCGGGCAGTGCGGGCACCCGTTTCGATGGTGCAGTCTGTCCCACCCGGAGAGGCGATCCCCTTTGGTCTTCCGCAAATGGAGCCGTTGCCTGGACGTGGTCCCCACGAATCGATCGATCCCTTTCTAAGTGAGCTTCGACAACGCCGCTCCAATGTCCGCATCGTCCTCCGTCAGCCTCTTCTCGTGCCGTTCCACGTCTGCGAGTCCTCGTTGCGTGGGTGCCGCGCGTATCCAGCTCCTCGCCGAATTCTTGGTGATCTGCACCGTTCGCGGCCGCCAGATGGAACGTACCGGCCCCAGCCACTGGTGGTCCTGAGCTCGCGCGGTCGGGTCGTCTATGGTCTTCCTCACGATTGGCGTGATGTCTTGGGCTGTCGTGACCGGGCCCATCGAGAACCGTGCCACGGGGTTTGGCTCCCAAATGTGACGCAGCCCGTTCCTAGTCCCTCTCTCCAGCCGCCAGACGTCCGTGGTGGCCGGAGTCACGTGAACGACCTCGAGCGGGTCCTGCGGGGCGAGCACGGCCGGGTAGTTATACACGACCGTATCGCACAGCCGCCGGAAGCTCTGGGCCGCGCCGGGCGCCAGAGGGTAAGCCAGTCGCAAGCTGCGGAATCGTACCCGAAATGATCCGATCCGTTCCACTTCCAGCACGTCTCCGATCTTGTTTCCCTTCCATGCGACTCCGGCAAAATCCTTAGTGGTCATGGACGTAGGGTCAGCGTTGATGAGTACATCGTCCCCCATGACGGCCGCCGCCAAGAGCCCTTGGATGTCGAAACTCCCGTGGGTGTCGGATTGGTGTCGCGATAATCGCAGTAGATCCGCTTTGTCCGCCGAATAGTCGTAGTAGTACCACGGGTCGTCCCAGTCTCGGGTGGCCAGCGTGCCTCTTCCCACCTTGCCCATGAGCTGCCGCACCATCTCCTCCTCTTGCTCGCAACGCGGTTGTGTGGTAAGCGCCCCGGCGATGCTTTGTCCCGTGTGGGCCATGCTTGGTCCGTGACGTGGCTTTGTAGCTGGTGACCGGGTGGGTCTGATTGGCTCGGCCTGCCCGGTGCCGCCGGTGAGGACGGCCGATACCGAACTCCGGATTCCTTGCGCCCGCTCGCTCCATCTGACGTGCACTCGTACGCTTAATTGCTGAAACTCAGCCGCCAAATCTGGGAGCGAGATCCCTCCGTTCTTCTTGGATAACGTCGCGACGTCGAAGTTCATCCACGCTCGCCCGGGTACCTCGGTGTCGAACCTTCCATGCCAAACGTAATTGTTGATCATGCGCTGCAAACTGGCGATGCCGGGCTTGGTCGGCCAGTTGTGGCGGCCTACAAACATGATCTTCGGAATGATAATGGCTTGGGCCACTTGAGACCGTTGCAGTACGTCCGTGGTTTTGACCTAGGCCGAATATTGCCGCGCCCGCAGTTGCTGCACCGTCAACTCCCACACAGTTGGCTTGTGCAAGTGGCTGGAAACCTGGATTCCCAGGCTGCGTGCCATTTGGTCCGACGGCAATTTGGGAAAGGCCAGATCGGGCGTGCTGGGCGGCCAGCCTTTGGGCGAGAGTGCCACGGCACGACACTTGTCTATGTTGACTCGCAGACCGGACGCTCGCCCGAAAGAATCAAGCGCGTCTCGTAGCGCCCGCGTGTCGTTTGGCTGCTGGAGATACGCGTTGGTGTCGTCGGCGTACCCTGCTGCGATCACACACTCTCCCGTTGGGAGCTCCAGACCGTGCAATCTCGGGTCGACGCGCAATGCTTCGTAGAGAGTATCGACCGCCAGGATTAAAAGAACCGGCGCCAATGGGCAGCCTTGTCTGATGCCGTTGTAGACATCGTGGTCGGCCGAGATCTGGTCCTCGGCGAGGTATGCGGCCGTGGTGGTGAGATGCATCGCGTCCACCGCAACCACCATCTGCTCCGGAAAAACCAGTCTCCGTAAGGCCGTCGCCAAGAAAGCTCTGTCCAATGTGTCGTAGGCTTTGGCGAAATCGAGAAGTACGGCCGTAGCCGTCTGCGGCAGCGCCTTGATCTTGACCAGCTTCTGTAAGGCCGTCCACATGTCGATCGCGTCGTGCACCTGTCTGTCGGGAACGAAACCAAACTGCGTTGGCGACACCAGCGCGGGGAGTTGTGCTTTGACTCGTCCGAGCAGCATCCTCGAGTATATCTTGTAGTCAGTGTTCAAGAGAGCAATAGGCCTGAAATCCAGCCCGGAGCTGGGATTGGGCTTCTTGGCGATGCAGTAAATCGTCAATCGTTCTGCCGGGTTGGCATCCCGACAAGGGTCTCGCGGAAATCTCGTCGCTGCCGCTCGATGAAACTTTGTGGATATTCGCCGGTAGAAGGCTCTTGCCGCGTCGCCCCCCCTGTACCTGCGTACTTGGCAAACAGCTTGGTCCGTCGTCGCCTCGCGTGCGCCTGATCCGTTCGAGTGAGCGCGTCCCGAATACCTTTCCATCTGGCGTGGTGGTCAAGAGCCAGCTTGTCCATTGCCTTCGTGATGCCGGGCACCGTCTCCTCAATCACTTGCTGTCTCTCGCCCAGCATGCTTTGCGCCTCTCGTAAAGCTCGTCTCAGTCGGCGTCGTCTTTGTCGGTATGCTGCGACCACTCTTCGTCGTTGCTCCCGTTGTGCTTGCAGTGTCGTGCTCCGAATTTGATCCTTGATGGCGTCCCATAACCTTCCGCTTGTAGCCGCGTCCGCCGATACGAGTGTCTCCCCCAAATCTTGGATGGCTCCTTGAGCGATTCTCCGGATCTGCTCTTCAACCGCTGCGGCAACTGGGTATCGGATCGCCTTTCGATCGTTACCTCTGCTGCTTCGACCTTCTTTGGCGGCGGCTTCAATTACTAGCCACACGGCGTCATGGTCGCTTGGTGCTGCTGGCGGAGCAACTTCCAGAGTAATCGCCTGGCGGGCACCGTGTGAGCTGAGGTACCACCGATCGAGACGGCTGGACGCGAGGCCGTCCAGTCCTACTTTGTACCTGTACGTATGAAAGTCGGCGTAGTATTGGACCTTGTCTGCGTCCGACCGGATGTCCAACTGCTGCTCCGTGTTCGCGTCGACCAGTTCCCACTTTTACATAAGTCGCCTGAGCTCGTCCGTTTCCGTAAAGCCCTTCGTGACCTGGCTGCGATCGAGTTCTGGGTCGAGCACACAATTGAAGTCTCCCCCTACGACCACCAGTCCCCTGGGCTTCGATCGCCGTTTGAGATTCTCGAAGCATTGTTCCCTTTCTTGCTTGTCGTGGGAGCCGTAGATGTTGATCAATGTGATCGGCCCGTCCTCGTATTTTCCTTGCACAGCCATGAAGTGATCGGACCATTCCTCCCGCCAGAGAGGGGTCACGTTCGTGATGGCCGACCCCGGGCAAAAAAGTATCGCCACCCCTCCTCTTGGACCCGATGCCTGCTGCCAGAAACACAACGGCTCTGTCGCTCGCGCTGGCTCGTAGCCCCAGCTCCTCGCGTGTCGATGCTCCAGCTCAGTTGCCCAGTCCCCTTGAGCCCGAGTTTCCTGCAAAAAGACCGCATCTACTTGTCGGCCGCGATGCTGCCGCCGCGTCGCGGCCATCCAAGCGGTTATTGTGCTGCCTTCCTTGTTGAGTCCTCGTACGTTTTGCGTCAACAGCGTCATACACCTTGCAGATCGGTCGGGTTGCGCTCGTCTTGGTTTTTTTCTCATTCTACTCGGCGGCGGCCTGGGCGTCGTTGCGTTCCCCTCATTTCTCGGGAGCCGTCCATACGAAACCACCATGGCTGCCTCATGATCCTCCGCAGTCACCGTGTCGAAGCAAGTCGTAATTGACTGCTGTCGGAGCACGGTGCCCCGGCCTCTCGCGGAGGCAAGAGACTGGGGTGGCACCCGTGCGGTGCCCTTAACTGCGGTCGGGCCGCCCCGTAGAAGACTGTTCTTCTGCCTTCGGCGGCGGGGGCCCTGGTTCACTTCGACGTCTTGTCGCCGACGTCGGTGTCGAGTGTTGTACGTGATCAGCAGGGAAGAGCGCTTCAATGGAGCACCATTGGCGGTCTCTCAAGCCGTTGGCCACAGCGGTGACGTCATCCTCTCTTCCGGGATTGGTCAGATACGTCATGATCGCGCCACACGCCTGCGGTGTGGCGACGTCTCGAAACTCCGCTGGAAGGTGTGCCGGCAGTGCCATGGCGAACACCAGCAATCGATACCAATCGGGGGCCTTCATCTTCGCTGGTCGCTGGCTGGGAATTTTGAACTTGCTCAAATTTGCGAGCCGTTCCCATCGGTCGGTATCGTCC
>JAADVC010000539.1:0-19116 GCA_023334575.1 Pythium volutum
CAGTGACAAAATCACAATAGTGACCACTTGTCGCACAGGGGTGTGCAGATTTGAGCGAACCGTGTGCAAAACTGCCTATTTAGCACCGAAAACATCGATTCCGACCGGTGGAGATGCTCTAAGTTCCCAAAGGAAAAAAGATCCCCATGGACACGTATGGGGACCTCGATGCGCGGCTCGAGCACAAGAAGCGCGTCAAACTGCGGCGCCAGCAGCGCGAACTGAAAACGCAAAAGCGGCAGTTGGATGCGCAAGAGAATGAGCGTTTCAAATTGGTGCTGCGCTGCGCCGAGATGGCCCGCGAAGACGCGCTGTCGGTCGCGATGATGCGCTTCTACCGGCACCAAGAACGGCTCCACAAACGTGAAATTCAGCGCGAAAACGACATGCACGTGTACGCCGAGACGGCGGCCGTACGCCGGAAAGCACAGACGCTCGGGCTCTCGCTCGAGACGCGCTGTGCGAGCGGACAGGACCGACTCCACGCGCTGCGGCGCCGCGTGCAAGTAAAGGAAGCCGCTTTGGCGACGGCGCACCAGGCGAAGCAACAGCTCGATGCGCTGCCCGCGAAGCGGAGCCGTGCGCGAAAGCTTCTGACGTCGTTCTTTTCGTTGAGCACGCGCGCCAAGCTGGAGCGTGCCGTGTTGGTGAGCCGCTGCGAGGCGATCGTCGCGCTGCTTGACGGCAAGAAATGTTTGCTACTCAACCACGAGAGTCAAAATGGACTGACGCCCGTGCTGTGCGCGATCTACCAGCACAAGCACACGCTGCTGCGCCGGCTTTTGGAGCTGGGTGCGTCTCCCGACTATGAGACACAGGCCGACGGCATGACGCCGTTATTGGCTTGCGTACGGGTCGACAGCGTCGTCGCACTGCATTTGCTGGTCGAGTTTCACGTCCATTTGAAGTACGAGACCCAAGAAGGCGTCACGGCGCTGCTGCTGGCGGCCGATAAAGGCAGGAACAACATCGCAAAGTCGCTGCTTCGCCTTGGCGTGGGTGTGGACGACGCGAATCGAGACGGACGCACGCCGCTCATGCAGGCCGTGCTCTCGGGCCACTACGAAACGACCAAGATTCTATTGGCGTTCAATGCCAACAAGTTTGCAGTCGATACAATAGGACGATCGGCGCTCGTGTTGGCGCGCCAGTGGAAATGGGACTCGATTGCATCGCTGCTGAGTGCCGACACGGCCAGCACGACACTACGCTCGATGATCCAAGAGCAAGACGACCGCGAAAGGGACGCGCCGAACCGATTGGTTCAATACGCTATTAAGAACCAAAGCAAGCCGCCAGGAAGAATTGCAATGGAGACGGCGCTTCGAGACGGCAACGTGGACCGTATTCTGGACCTCTTGTCTGTGGACGACGCGGCGTACGGTCCGAATATGGAGACTGAGACGGGCGCGACGCCGCTGCTGGTCGTCAGCGCGAAGGGTACGCGTGATGACGTTCTCTATTGTCTTGAACGTCGGTGCATAGTGACGCATTGCAATCGCGAAGGCGTCACTGCACTCATGAAGGCGGCGTACCACGGGAATCACGAGGTGCTGGAGCTCTTGATTCGCGCCGGCTGCTCGTTGTGGAGTCGAGACATTCGAGGCCACGACGCCGTGCGTTATCTCCACGATAACGAGCACCACGATCTCGTATCAAGCCTGACAAAGGCGAACCAGCCAGTCACTCGGCCGCGGTTCCAACTAGGTCATATGCTGGAAGTTGTCGGTGCACTACGATCGCCAGTAGCGTCAACGCCTCATGAAGCGTCTGCCTCAGACTGCCAACGTCAAGATGAAGGAAACGACGAAAGCGACAGCGGTCGACAGGAATCAGATCATGGATCCGACAAAGGCAGCCACCGTCTAGAGGCCGACGATGTGGAGACGGCAAGCGAATGGACCAAGTGTCACAAGTGGACCATTCGCCGTCGCGTTTTACGTCGCGCTCCTGGACGAAACGCATCGTTTGAAGCAGAGCGACGGAAAATACTAAAGAATGGCGAGCGTGGACGGCGCCACGGATTAATTGCGCCGCTGCCACACGACACGGCCGGGCGATTCAAGTTCCCACCGTGTGATAATTGCCACGGCAACCGCGCACGCAAGCGCTGCTTTCTGTGCGACCAAGTTTTGTGTGACCCGTGCCACGCGCGACTCCATGAGCTGCCTCATCGGCGGCATCACGAGTACGAAGAACTCGCGCCCACGCGAATGGTGGGGATGCGGCCACTGGAACATGTTGTTGCGAATCAGGAGGCGTCTCTTCAAGGCACACTGAAGCGGAGCCTCTTGTGCGTGGACGCCATCAAACTATCGTTGTTATCGGCACCAGCCCCAGGGACTGTTCCAGCCCCAGCAGCGGATCTCGAGGTCGAGATATATCAGCGAAAGCAGCGCGCGATCCACGAGAAGGAGATCGCGTCCGCGCAAATTAATGTCCCAGTATCAGCCGCAAGACACGCTATGCAAGCCGGGGAAGCCGCCATGTACACAAATCCCACTGAGATCGAGCTCGCGGATTTGTTTATTACACAGGGCAAATGGACAAAGGCACGCGCACTGATGGATGCGGTTAGGCAGACGACCGAAGACGCGTTCGGACCGTTCCACCCGACCATGCTCACGATCCATCTTCGGCTCGCGCGCATCGCGCAGCAGAATGGCGATCTCGATCGCAGCATTAGTGTCATTCGATTCGCGCTCGGGGCGTTTGAGAGTGTGGTCGCCGCCGATAGCAAGGACCTCGTTGCCGTTCAGGAGCTAGGGCTTCACGTGCTGGTACGTTTTCTGTGGATGAGATGATGACTCAGTCCCTGGAACTCATACGAACGCGTCGGCTTTTTACCGGCAGGATACGCTCGCCGACTATGCTGCTGCCGTGGAGCTCTGCCGCCGCATCCATCGCCAACGAGTCGTTATCCTCTCCAAGTGCCACGCACTGGTACAACAAGCACAAAGGGATCTGGACGCTTTTATTGCCAAACGTGAAATGGTGGATATGCGAAACGAGGATCTGCTGGCGCTCCAGCAAGCCACCATGAGTGCCGACCAAGCAGAACAGTTTCGCTTGGCAAAAGAACGGTACGCACAAGCACACACAATAACCCAGGGGTACCCAGTCTCTGGTCTAAGGAGGTCACACGTTTTTGTAGAAAGTCTGCCGCGTTTTACTCGCTGCTGCTGGAGCAGCAACCACCAGAACGCTATGTGTCGTTTGTGGCGTTTGCCAAGAAAGAGTTTGCCGACGACATGGTTCAGTTCTGGATCGCCGTCGAGACGGCCAAGACGAAAATCGATGCCCACGACGCCAGGGCGTTTCGAGCGGCAGTCGTGGTAGTGTTTATTACCTACATCAAGTCACGTCGCATCAAGATTATCACGGTGGTGCAGCGGAAAAAGATGAAGAAAATGATCACGACACCCGGCAAGACGATCCCACGCACAATCTTTGACGACGTCCAGGTGCTCGTCTTTGACGTGATCTACCACCGCGTCTATGGACGCTTTGAGGAGACGGACGCAGCCGCGTGAAGGAAAAAAAACTCGCCTTTTGAAGGTGAGACTTTACATGGGCTCGTCGTCCCCGTTGCTGCTCTTGGCGTCGATGGTGCGGTCTCGCCCGAGGCCTCTCTCCATGATCGGAGAGGCACTTCGGGGTCTTGAGACGTGGCGGCCGGAGATTCCATTGGGTTATCGCCTCGTCGCTGTTGTCAGGCGACCCTACGTAGAAAGGCTGCGTCACGCAAGTGCCCTGTGGATGGTGATGCGACGAGGTACGGTGACGCGCTGTCGCTGGCAAGCAACAGCGACGAGACGGGCGCCCACTCGAATCTCCGGTAGAGCCGAGGCCCAACCGTCTCGTGGCTTTCGGCGTTCCAGGTTCATTCTCGCATTTGCAGAGCCAGCACTGGCAACGACAGGCCTCATGGAGAAAACCGACGACGACGCAGCGGCGCAGCGAGAGATGCTGACGCCGAATTTCGGACGAGCTGACCGTGGCACCACCACCGACAGCGACAGCAGTGATCAGGACGAGCCCGTGCATCGTCGGTCGCGCCGGTAAACGCCGTTTTAGAAAGCGATTGCGACGAGGCGACAAGATCACTGCCGAGTCTCAGGGGCCAATCGAGAAACAGTTCTCCAACCGCAACTGCTTGCTGTCGCGGGGCCGCATTCGTAAAACGAACGCACAAAGCCAAGGAAGCCGCGACCTCCATGGAGAGAGACGCATTGCACGAACGAGTTTCGGCCCTCGGACGAGACATCATGGCCGCAATTGACGCCACCAGCAGCCACGACGACGAGGACCAACCCATGTATCACCGGTTGAGACGCCGCATCACGAACAGGCAAGCCGCCAGTCAAGTCCGCGAGGCAGAACTGCCGCTGCCCCCACCGCCACAACGAGCCGCGGCGAAAGCCGGAAAGTCCCGCGTCGTTCGGCGCCGAAATCGTGTGCCACGTGATGTAACGGCCTCGACATCGTCGACCAGAGTGGACCCTGTGGAAGACGAGTTGCTGCTCGACTGTGCACTCGCCATGCGGCCCCACGCGCACTCTGATGCGTCTCAGCGTGCTCGGATCTGGCAAGAGATTGCGACCGAACTCAAGCAATTGGACGGCACGCGGCTCACACAGTACTCGGCGAATGGACTCATGATGCGGCTAGGGTATCTGCTCAAGGTCTTCAAGAATCCGCTGCACCGCGAGCACAACGTCTTGCAGGGCACGCTGCGTGCCAAGCTGACGCAGTACAGCGAGAGCATGCCACTGACGCAGACTCGACGCCGCCCCGTTCAAGTGGCCCACGCTACTACGCAAGCACACGAGGACGAAGACGACGTTAGTGACAGTGATAGTCACAGCGACACGAGCACCGCCGAGAGGGCACTTGCAAGCGAGAGCTACGGCACAAGGCGTGGCCAGAACAGTCATGCAGTGTCAGCCACGAGCACGCCACATCCCCAAGCGCCTCATGGACGTGGGCTTGACCATGTCGTTCCACCTGCGAATACTCGTGCTGCTGAATCCGTGCCTTCAGCTTCGTCCTCAGCAATGTTCATGGCGTTGATGCAGCACGCAGAGCGTGGGTGGCGTCAGCAGCACGACGAGAGCATGCTGCTGCTGCGTCAATCGGGTGCACTCTATCAGCGCTGTCTGGCGCAGCACGAAGCGCGTATGGCCGACCAGCGCGAGTGGCGCACGCGCTGCCTGGCGCTGATTGTGGAGCCACCACGCGTGGAGTGTAAAACGCGTCGTGAGGAGAATGAAGCATCGGACAGCGACGAGTACGAGTCAACGAAACAGGCCGACAACTTGTGTTGAGACGCTACGGTACCAGCAGTCATCGGGATTCAAATGTGTGGGGAGGATATAGGAAGGTGTACAGCGATTTTGAGTTGCGCTTGAGTAGCGGCTACCAACACGGACGAATGGACCGATGGTGGTTTATGGAACTTCCAGTTGAAGTCAGATACTGATATGAACGTGCCGGAGGCACCTGATCCCTTCCTGTCCAAATTGGAGGCATGTACTACGTAGTAGAAGATTCTGTAGCGACCTGCCTCGTCACAGGCTGGTTGACAGCAACTAGTGCCATGGCTCTAAACCTTTTCCCCCTACGCGCACGGAATCGTGGGTTTTTACCCTAATCCTCGGCCTTCGGCCTGCGGAGCCAAGCGAGAATGTAACTTACATTCTCGCAAGGCCAAATTTTGGCCTTACGATTTGGTAGCCGAGGGGGCTAATTTTGGCACTAGTATTATAGTGCGGGGAGGGCTGAAACACGCGTTGTTGGGTGCTTGTGTAGATTTGTATTCCTCTCGATATTATCGTGATCCACTCGTTTCTGCTCACAATGGGCGTGATCTCGAGGCTGCGAAGTGGGTATCGCCACGCGGACTCCTGAGCCAGGTCACCACATCCTAAATAAGTGGCTTCACACGCACCATAACCAGAAATGATTCAAATGTACTCGGATACCATTTGCAACTGGTTTGACAAACCACCCGTCTCCCCCGTTTGGCCATTTCACCAACGGACAAGGTCTCCCCCCCACCACCGCGTGAATACAGTACAGGACGGAATGAGTAAGCCAGCGCAGGAAGAGCTGCCGCTGCTGGCCTCGGGCGCGGTCGCGAGCGCTGCGGCTCCGCGGCGCGTCGCCTCGGGGCTTACGAGCCGTATCCCGCCGTCGCTGCTGGGCGTCGTGCTGGTCGCCGGCTCGGCGTTCACGTTCAGCTTGTTGTCGACGCTCATCAAGGTCGCGTCGGTCGTGATGCCGTCCATGGAGACGGTCTTTTGGCGGTCGTTTGTCGCGTGGACGCTCAACTTTGTACGGCCAACTGACTGCTTTAGATACGAAAGCCCTTTTTCAAAATGCTCATGGGATCTCTCTCTGTGTATGTGTGTCTGGTTCGTCTAGATTGCGACCCAGTACTACAAGGTTAGCCTCCACGTCGCGCGCGAATTCTGGCGACCGCTCGCGACGCGCTGCCTCATTGGCACGTGCGCCATGTCGCTCGGCTTTTACGCGATCCAGCAAATGGTGCTCGCCGATGCGAGCGTGCTGCTCTTTACAAGCCCGATCTGGACCTTCTTCTTGGTAGGGGAAGAAACAACCTGCTTCTATTTCGCATTCTCTCGGCGGCTAACAGTTGAGAATCTTTCTTTGTTGGTAGGGCGCGCTTGTGCTGCGCGAACACATTGATACCGTGAGCCTGAGTATCGCGCTCGTGTCGTTTGTCGGCGTTGTGTTTGTCTCGCGTCCGACCATTCTCTTTGGACGATCGCCAGAAGAGACCAAGACCAGCTCGACACTGGCGATTGTGTGTGCGCTGCTGAGTGCCGTCGCGCGCTCTGTCGTGTACGTGAGCATGCGGCAGCTGCAGCAGCTCCATTTCATGGTCGTGATCCACTACTATCTGCTCACGACAACCATCATCTCGGCCGTGTGGCTCCTGGTCGTCGACAATGTACGGCTATCGGTCCTCTCGGCATGAGCATTGCCCTCAAGTACTCTAACGTGTGCCTATCTTCGATAGACCTTTGTGGTGGCCTTGTCGCCGTCCGTGTGGCTGGCCGTGCTGGGCACGGGCTTCTTTGGCTTCATCGGTCAGCTCATGCTCACGCGCGGCTTCCAGTTGGAGAAAGCCGGCATCGCGTCCGTCATGCGCAACCTCGATGTGGTCTTTGTCTTCATCTGGGACTTTACGCTTCTTGGTGAACGCATCAGTCCATGGAGCGTTGCTGGCGCGACCATCATTTGCGCCTGCGCTGTTCTGATTGCGCGCCGCCGCCTGCACGCCAAGTCGTAGAGAAAGATGAGGTAATGTGGCTCCTCTCGGTCTGCTAGAAATACTAAAAGCTTCTCTAGTAAACAAAACGTTCTTAACCACGTCCCACGTCTCATGAGAAGAGTCCTCCCTGATGAGTCCATGCCACTGCCGTACAGTACTTGGTGCGAGGTGAGTCAACAGCGTCACGATGGCACTTCGTTTCGTTGGGATTTCCAACGCTTGTGTCTGCCGATGTGCTGGGTACGCGCTTGTCGCACATGAGCCATTGGAAGCGTTATTAATAAGGAGAGAGACGCCCGCGAATCTGCGATGGGGTGTTGATGGGAAGTTCCCATCCATCAAAAGAATAGGAAAAGGATTCCTTTCCAGCCAATTCGAAGCGCATGTCAAAACCACTAGCCAATCAGAATCCAGTATCGGAGAAAGTCCACCCAAGAGAAAATCGAGCGGAACGAGACGCCCCCGTTTTTCAACGATCGGATCGATTGAACAGTGAGTGCCTTCCCACAAGGAGAACAGCCTCCTCTCGCGTTAGTGTGAATTCCTCGGCATTCACGCATAAACAAGCACAGCATCAACTGCAGCCCATCAACGAAGACCCAGTTGGAAACCGTGAGGTGAGTGAGAGGCGAGCGCCGAGAGACGTGAATGCCACGTCGCCTGTGCACGTCTTTCTCACCAGCCCGACACCCCCGCCGACAACCCGCCAAGTCTCTTCTTGTCGCTCGCGACCGCGACGCCGCTGCCATTTACCGACTCGACGACGACGACGCAGTTGAAAGCACGCGACCCCACAAAACCCGCCTTTCCGCCAGTCCGCTTGACCACTGCGATGGACTGCGACTCGCCGCACACGCAACTCCATTGCGACGACGACGACATTGCAATCTTGGACGAACTCGACAGCAGCAACGATGGCTCTATGAGCGACGTTGAAGAAGACCAGGAGGCGTTTTACGCCGTCTTCCCACAGGCACCGACGCTCGCCAAGCAGCACGCGCTGCGTCCGCTGGTCGACACCTTGCGCAAGCTGATCGCGCAGCCGCAGCATCTCTTGGCGGCGCTGCTGCCGCGTGACATGGTGCATAGTGTCCAAGACCTGGACGTGCTGGATCAAAAGGCCCACACGTACACACAGACCGAGCTCAAGCGCGCGCTCTCGACCGACGCGTGGAAACGCATCGCGGACTTTGTCTCGTGCCGTTCGACCCGACAAGATCATCACTACGATCGCTGGACGTCACCGCAGCTCGAGCAACAAGTCGACGCGATGATGCTCAAGCTCGCGCTCTTTTATTCGCACGTGTGGATGCACACGTGCGTCGCGGCCGTGCGCCAAGTCCACTCGGTCGAGTGGACGGTCTGTAAGCTTCACGCCGAGTGGACTGAACCGAGCCTAGCAGATGCGGCCCAAGAGGAATGCGTCACGACCAAACTGCCGGCGCTCGACGAGACGTCACTGTATCGTCCGCTGCGTTTGCGTAGCCACACGGCTGCGGCGCTGGCGGCGGTCGCTCATGCTAATACTAGTGCTAGCGCTGCTTCGTCCACCAGTAAACCGATCACGCTCGACTCCAAGAAGATTAAGACTGAAGCAGCAAAAGACGCCGCAAACAATGACGCCGCTGCGTATCGTCGTGCGCGACTCGCCCGCACGTCGAACGAGTTTTTGATTGCGTGGTTTCTCCACCACAAGGCCAAGCCGTACCCGTCGCAGTCGGAGCGCGTGCAGATTGCCAAGAAGACGGGCCTCACGGAGCAGCAAGTGCGCAACTGGTTTGCGAATATGCGCAAGCGCCACTGGAAACCCAAGGACGACAGCAAGATGAAGAAGCCGCGTTGTTTGTTGGACACGCTGCTGCGCAAGAGTGAACCCACGGCCAGTGGTTGAGTGCAGTAAGCCCACGCGTACCGTTTTGAATCTGCCTTGCTGCTACCGTGAAGCAGCGTTACCCCAACCTAATACACAACCACCCCGCCCCTCACATAGATGGCAAAGACCAGTATTACCGTCCGTGAGTCTCTCCTCTGTAGCGTCGTTCTCTAGCGCTGCGACCTTGTTTCTCTCCCGTTAACGCGTGAACTGGAAGGCACACGTTGTATGCAGTACGCACACTGACCTCAGTGACCCATTTATCTCTTCTTGCTGGCCTTGTTGAACTTGGCGCTCTTGGTCTCTGGCACGCTGGCGGTCGAGACCGAGGCCGACGCGGCAATGGTCTTCTTCTCACGCTTGGGGATCGGCTCGCCAAGCAGACGCTTCTCGGCGTGCTCGAGCATCCACTCGTGCTGGTGGAGCGCGAGGCTGACACGCTCCTGCTTGTACACTTTCGGGGCATCAAAGCCCACGTTCGGACCAGCGCCCATGCCCATTTGCATCTGCATGGCCTTGGCATCTTCGTTGCCTGTCATATTGAGATAGAGAAAAAGATCCAAAATCAGTCTCGGTGAGACGGTATTCGCTGTTGGCTGAAACACGAACCTGTCTTTTCGCCGAGAATGAGCGTAAGGAAGCCGCTCATGCCAAACATGACGAGAAAGTACCACGACACCGACGACACGTACGACACATCAAGCGTACTGCAGTTGTAGAGACCACCACGAAACATCAATGAATAAACAGCCATAAAAATCCCCCCACAAATTCCAAAATGGACCGCACCTGAGCTCAATGCCGCGCTGGAGCATGAGCTTGAACTTCTGCGTGAGCGAGAACGGCACCTTGACTATCATAATTGCATTGGGAAAATCAATCAGTCCACACCGCGTACCATACTGAAGTTAGGCATATAGCGATCCGTACCGAGCACAAAGCCGCCGAAAAAATAGCTCATGAGCCCCATCATGACAAAGTTGGAGCCCATGAACGTCATGTTGCCCTTCATCATCTCGATCATGCTGTTGGGGTTCATCATCTGGTGCATGGCCTCGTTCTTGACCTTTTCGCGGAGCGCGCCGCGCATGCCGTGCTTCTTCTGCGACGCCGTGAAGTAGTGCTGCCAGTAAGTCATTGTTAGTCTTCGTTTCCCCATATCCGCCCCAGAGAGAGATGGAACCGTACGCGGCGCGTGGCAAAGGCGTCAGCGTTCAAGAACTTGGAGTTGATACGCGCAACCTGCGCACGCCTGACCGTGTTCCTATACAAACCACCGTATCCACACCCAAGGCGTCAGCGTATTTGTTTCTCCTTTTTTCCCACACAATGGGGATCATTCATACATGGGGCGGAGCTCGTCGATCGCGGCAATCTTCTCGGTCTTGAGCAGCTGCGTGACGTAGTGGCGCATGCTCGAGGAGCAGCCGATGATGAGCATCATGGGCAGCACGACCCAATCGCGGATGCTCGGGTCCAGGATGATCTCGACCATTTTAGCAGGTTCTCCTCTCTCTCTCTTTTCCTTTGCGACCGTGGAGCTGGGTCGCTCACATGGAGGGAGGGAACAGCTATCAGACCTAACCGTTATGCATGAGCTCATATTTTATGTTAAGAACACCTGGACCAATATTGACCAATCAAAATGTTCAAAATGTGTTTGAAGTTGTCGGAAGCAAGAAAACATCACCTTGGGAGGGAAGGATGCTGGCGGAGGGGGATGACGGGTACGCGCGTCTACGCGACGCAAAGTCGCGGAATGCAGGGCGACAAGTAACGTATCGTCGGTCTTTTACGCCTCTTAGTGTTGCGGGTGCGCTGCTCCTGGTCTGTGGCATTGGATGGATCGCTCTGTTTGAAACGTTCACATCGACGCCAGTGGTGACGCTATCGCCGTGGCCGAGTGCGATTGAGGATGGAGGAGATTTGGTGGTACATTGGCGCGGCGGTCGAGATCGTCTCACGCGAAAAGACTATCTGACGCTGAGCTGTGGGCCGCAAACTGGACCGGATGACTATCTGCAGCGCAAGAACGTCACTGACCTGGATGCGACCCCCACTTCGGTGCGATTTTCCGGTACGCTCTTCGGCCAACGTGGATGAAGCGGGTATAACAATGCTCACGCTGATGATGGACTCTTTGGATAGGCCTCTACATGATGCGCTGCAACTACACCGTCGAATATTTCCGCTACAGCCCACTGACCGAGGCGTTCCATTCGGCGACGAAGATTGTTGTCGGCATGCGTGAGTCGTTTGCGACGCCAAAGCACGGCCACGTCGCGCTCACAACCGAGGTCGACGCCATGGCGGTTATGTTCAACTCGGCGTCAAATCGCACGCCTGAAGTCCGATTCGGGACGCGGATGGACGCGCTGGATCGACGCGCAACGGGCTCCTCCTCCACTTACAGAGCCTCCGACATGTACGTTACGATTCTTTACGATCTGATCATAAATTTACTGTGAATTTCTGAGGCAAAAGACAAATGGTTCCTTTGGTAGGTGCCAAGCGCCTGCCAACATCACGGTACAACGTCTTTTCCGCGATCCAGGGTTCATGCACACGGTGGTGCTCAAGAATCTACTGCCGAATCAAGTGTACTTCTACCAGTATGGGAACAACGCCGATGGCTGGAGCGACGTCACACAATTTCGATCTCGTCCATCAAAGGGCTCGAAGAACGCCAAGTTTATTGCATACGCTGACATGGGCGTGGACTCTGCACCCGCGGCGTCGTCCACGGCGATGCGCGTGTTTGCCGATGTGGTCGGTACCGGTAACGGCTTTGATTCGTTTCTTCTCCATTTTGGTGACATCAGGTATGGGTTCTCAAATTCAGTTGCTGGTCATTCTCACTACTAATGGCTACGTTAGTTATGCCCGAGGTGAAGGATCTGTATGGGACAAGTTCTTCAGCATCATTGAACCGTTTGCGACGCGTGTGTGAGTGATCGTCAACGATTTCCATTTTGACATGTCATCCACTGACGAATCTATGACAACTCCACAGCCCGTACATGGTCAGCGTTGGGAATCGTGAGTCCCCCGCATAGATGGAATTCTATGCATTGCGTCTCATGCACTTTCGTTTGGGTTCTTTATGCCAGACGAAGCCGACTATACGTCCGGCGGAGACCACGATCCAAGTGGAGAAACTGGGGAGTCAGGTGGCGGCTTCCACCCGCAGTGGGGAAATTACGGCGACGACTCTTTGGGCGAGTGCTCAGTCCCGATGGCCCACCGTTGGCATGGTAAGATCTAGTGTTTTGGTCTGTTGCAATGGAAAGGATGAGACTAAAATTCCTACGCGGCATGTCAAGTTCCTGCAACAGGCAACTCGTTGTTCTGGTACAGCTTTGACTATGGCGGCATCCACGTGATCCAACTATCGTCCGAGCACAACTGGACGCGCGGCTCCGCACAGCACGAGTGGCTTAAGAGCGATCTCGCACATGTGGACCGCAAAGAAACCCCGTGGATAATCGTGACCGCGCATCGCATGATGTATTCAACTCAGATTGGACTCGACAAAGACATGCGCGTGGGCGACCACTTTCGCGAAGAGGTCGAGGATCTGCTCTTTGCACACAAAGTCAACCTTGTACTGGTAGGCCACCAGCATTCGTACGAGCGCAGCTGTGCAGTGTACCGCAAAGAGTGTGTGACGGACGGCAAGTCGGCTCCGGTGCACATGGTCGTTGGGTCTGCTGGTCTTGACCGCTCGACCGAAGGCTTCTCCAACAAGTACGGAAACTGGAGTCTTGTCCACGCCAACGAATACGGTCACCTTCGCGTGACATCCACGGCCGAGACCATGTATCTCGAGTTTGTGCTCAATCGCAACGGCGATGTGCTGGATAGGGTAACGTTGGTGCCATACAGTACCATTGAGCTCGTCGTCCAGCTGAGAAGATCCACTTGGACGCAAATGTAGCCATATGTGTGGTCCACAAGAAAACAACGAGGAGGAGTGAATATGAGCGAGGTTTTATCAGTTTTTCGTTTCAAACTCGAGGTTTATTAGGAGTTTCTGGTGGTTCAAGTTGTCGAATCCAGTCTCGGGGCGACGCGCATTTCTGCGGTTCACACACAAAGAGATCCTGTCGGCCAACGCGAAGAGAGCTCCCTCCCAAGTCATTCGCTCACCATGGAAGTCATTCGCAAGTATCTCAAGGTGCGTAGACGCAGTTTCCTCTGCAGGCACAGGCGCCATTGGATAGCGCGGCGTTTGCTAATCCCAGCGCTGTCTTTTTTTGTCAAATGATAGGTCCAATTGCCCAAGTACCTCAAGGGGCTGCCGCTACCGCGCACATTCTCGGGCTTTCTCAAGCTCAAGCAGGACGACTGGGTATACCTCGCGCCGCTTCTCATTACGATCGTAGCGCTGCTCTTCTCGCTTTTCGCGGGCGGCGGCAAGAGCTCCAAGCCCGGCCGTGTGAACCGCCACGTGCAACTCGAGAAAGACAAGGTCGCCGACTTTTTGGACGTCAAGGAGATTGAAGAGCTCTGTGAGAAGGGAAAGGGCAAGTGCATCGTGTGCCGATGCTGGAAGTCGAAGAAGGTGCGTGTGATTGTTTATCTGTAGAGACCCACTGCATCCATGTGCTCACAATACCGTATCTGGCGATGTACAGTTCCCTATGTGCGACGGCAGCCACATGAAGCACAACAAGGAGACCGGTACGTAATTGGAGACACACAGGATATGGGACGAGATGACCAACGAAGCTGACGTCGGGGGGATCTGTGCGTGATCTGAATCATAGGCGATAACGTTGGCCCGCTCATCCTCACCAAGAAGTAGGTCGACGACGTGGTGTGTTGTGGTTGGCAATTTGCCTAGGACCGTGTCCCGAGATCCTGGCCTCCATGTGAGATGTGAATACAGTTCAGCATTTCATGTTTCCAAGTGGCGGTCATGGAGAATTATGGCCTTGTCCCCAATCCGGGCGATTTAAGTCATAGCCAGCGATTTCATGCATGCGGCACTGCCAGGCAGAGGTACTCATACGTACAAGCACGGAGGCACTGGATACCTGTGCCCCGCAGTGCTTGCACCATTTGAATGTCTCCGCTACTACGTGCCCGTAACGTAGTTAGTGCTTGACTGCGTGGGGTGTTTGTGTGTTTCATATCGTCAATGGGATCCTGACGCCTATAAATTGTCTAGAGTTATGGGTATTCCAGGAGACCTGAGCGGTAAAGACGACCCCAGAGAACTTGATGGGCCATTGGAGATGGCGGCCACTCCAAAGAGGTCATGTTGATGATCACGATCAGCTCTCATGGCCTCATCCCCCACAGAGGAGCTGGACGCAAGTGCATCACTGTACTGTACGAGCCTAGGCGTGATGGCGTCACGTCCAGAATTGTGGGGGCAGGCAGCACGCATGTCCACCAATGCACTGAGTACTGTACAAGATAATGTTCCATCTTTCTCCTCACACGAAGGGAAGAGAAGGCGGAAACGGTGGAGGAGCTCAACACCATGACTGGACACGACGCTGCCGTGAGCCCCCGAGACGCAATATCATGGAGTTTCCCTTGTGGAATCTCTGAGGGGCCACCTAGGCCCTCATATAATAGCAGGTGCACTGGTGAATCCCATCCAGAAGCATGGCACGCACGGGCCAACATTCGTGTGGCTGTTCATGATACCGCTGGAGTGGTGCACCCACTCAGCTGATGAGCTGGGTCAGCTGAACTGTTCACCCGCAAAAGTTAACCATCCAGGCTTGTTTTGTACTTTTTTTTGAAGTCTGAATTGAGCCACGATTGCAAAACCAGATGCAGACCAATTTTGCGGTCCGGACCGCACAGCGGGATAAATTTCTTGATGATGGTGTGAGCCCATCAAGGACTCGGGGCATTTTTTCTTTTGGGAACTTCCAACCCATAAGGTCCTAACGTTAACATCCAACGCATAGATCCTGGCGGTTTCCCATGTTTCCTTCCCCTGTGTTGAAATGAAATGCTCTTGATCCTCCCCATGGTTGCATCTTGAGAACGGGCGCCGACAAAAAGATGTGTGATCATGTGCGGTCGGGGCCGCCGCTAAAGAAATACACGGACAGACAACAGACACCATATACATCAGGTTGTCTGTCCATAGCTCAGAGCGAAATCCACTGATTCAGGACAGGATCATTAGGACCGCTAGTCGACCTGTCATGACACGTGCATTTGGTTCATTTTGATGGAGCTTGATCAGAATAGCAATTCACGTCCCAGCGTTCAGTGTCAAGGGAGTCATCGTGCATACGTCGCGCCGGGTTAGGTGAGGTCAGTCGTCCACGCGCAGCATCTGCTGGTAAGCTCAACAACTTCTAATTAAGTATATTCGTTTACTTAACGCACATACCACCGATATAAGAGATTTATGTGGCTCTTCTTTGGTCGCTGCCAAGAAAACCTCGGAGGACGGGATAGAGGGCGACGCACAGGGGCATCCCCACCCTCCATCTCTACACTCCGGAGTGTGACATGGACACCAAGCCTCTCTATGGGGAGGCAGTGACCGACCGACCGCTCCAAGCTGGGACTGAAAACCATCGCCCAGTCAGTGTGGCATCCGCACTGGCGCATGTGCCAGCAAAAGAAAAAAAACGTGGGAAAGTTGGGATCTGGAGGACTGGACTGGGCATTTGGCTTTCACCCATCTACGTCGTGGCCACCACCTGGCACGTTGAAACAGGAGGTGCCCTGGAAACCTTCTGGTAGCGTGAGTTGTCAACGCCGCCACCCCCCAAAATCCAACTGTTGGGAAATCCCCAACACCAGCCCCCCACCGCACTTGGTCGCTGCCCATTCACGTTTCCGCCATCTCGCTCGCCAAGCGACTCTATTAAAATACAGTCGGAGCCCCGTGCGTGTGGGACTCCCGCTTCTTCGAGTCGACACTTGTCCGCCTCCTCTTTGCCACATCCGATCGCCTCGTCCGCGCCCGTGTGTTACCAACGTTGGGAGCACCTCCCCAACTTCCAACGCTCACTACATACTGTGTTCATACAGTACGGTAATAACACTGCTGAGAAAACGCCCTCACTCTCTGTCTCGGCAACACTATTGTTACTGCTGGGTGAGCGGGTACCAACTTTCGACGGCCAACGCCAACGCGAATCAGTCGGTCACGCGCTTCGTCCGATCGCCCGCCCCGTCGCCGGTCGCTGGTCGCGAACGTTGACCAACATTGACACACCCACCATCCGGGTGAAAGAAGCGAAGCTCGTGGCGCAACCAACGTTGGATTTCCAACAACAACACTTGGCATATCCCAACACGCATAGTCCGTGTCGCCAACAGCAACATGGCGTCGACTTCCTCGCAGCGGTTCGCGTTCCCGCTGCCCGAGCGCGCGCTGCCGCGGATCCGCATCTCGCCTGAGCAGCACGAAGAGCTGCGCGCGTTTGCCGTGCGGTCGGCGCATGACGTCTTGCGCGACGGCCCAACGTGGGGCCGCTCCAACGTGCAAGCCGCACGCGAGCGCGGCTGGAAGGTCTCGCAGCGCACACCGGACGTGTGCTTTATGATGAAGACCACGACCAACGCCAAGCCGCTCAAGACCGGCAGGTCACCCGCGGCGGGCATGGGCTCGTCGCGCGGCTTCCGCGCCGCGCCGTCGTCACTGAAATCCCACTCGGTCGACTCGTCGTCGGACGAATCGTCGCCCGCGGCGCCAGGGAACGGCAACGCCGACGACGACGGCGCGCCGACCGCCAAGCGCATTACTGGCGCCTCGGGCGGCCGCGCGTTCATGGGCTCGGTGCGGCTCGCCGGGTACAATCTGGACGACGTCATTACGTCCATTTACTGCGAGACGCCCGAGGCCACGCGGCAGCAACTGCTCAAAAGTTATGGGCAGGCCTACTTGGACTGCTGCGTGCTACAAACGTTGGAAGGCGCGAAACCGCATGATCCATTTTGGTACTTGGGACTTAAGTGGACGGCGCTCAAGACGCCGTTTGAAAAGCTCGTAAACTACCGCGAGTTTGTCTACCTCGAGCACTCGGGCACGCACGTAAATTCGCTCGGCCAGCGCATGCTCTACCGCATCATCCAGTCGGTCAGCCTCGAAGAGTTTGGCGGCGAACCGGCTTACTTTGGGCTCACGCGTGCGCATTTAGAGGCCGCGTACGTCTACTGGATGGACACGCCCAGTGGCGCACTCCAGGCGCAAGACAATGGCGTGCTCACCGTGAGTATGCGTGGGCTCGCACACCCCAAGGGCAAGGTACCGCTCTGGCTCGTCGAGCGGTACATGAAGAAATTCTGGAAGGCCGGCTGGTCGCTCAAGGGATCGGACGGCGCCGCCGTGTCCAAGCTCGCCATGGACGAGCAAATCACGCTCGACCTCGCGACCGAGTGGGTCGCCGACGCCGACCGCAAGAACTGCGTGCTGTGCCAAAAGAAATTCCGCTTTGGACGCCGCATGCGCCACCACTGCCGCGCCTGTGGCGAAGTCATTTGCCGCAATTGCACGCAGTACTTTTTGCTCACGTACCCGACCGGCAGCACGGCGACAACCACGGCAACGACGACCATGACGGGTGGTAGCGTGGCCAATTCGTACCCGTACCACAATTTCTCCGAGGGCGGCGAGACCAAGTCGCAGCGCAAGCGCGCGCAGCACGGCTTTCGCAGCTTCATGGGCGACGACGACGATGACGACGACGACGACATGCCGGCGACGCTGGGCGATAACAACACCATGTCGCAGTCGCGGCTGCGGCTCGGTCGTGGCATAAGCGGCGGACTGGGTGGTGGTGGCGGCGGATCTGCTGGCACGGGCGGCGGCATGAGTGGCGGCGGACGCGAAGGCACGCGGCTGCGAGGCGGCAGCGACAATGACGCCGTCATGGTGGGCAAGGTGTGCCGGCGCTGCGTCGAGATGAAAAAGATTGCGATCCGCCGCGACACGGCGACGCGCGGCTCGCATTCGTCAATGGTCAAGCAGCAGCGCCGCGGGCTGCCGCGGTCCCAATCGTGGGAACCCAACTCGGTCCACAATACGGTCGGTGCCGGTGGCCACCAGTTGATCAAGCCACTGCCCATCCACGAGAGCAACGACGAAGACCACGACCACGAAGAGCACTTGGATTTGCCCATCATGAGCCACGACGACGACGAGTTCTTTGCGCCCGAGACGCCCGGTCCAAGTGTGGCCCACGACTTTTACCAGAACTACCACAACCCGAGCCAGGAGCGGTACCCGGACCAGGACGACACGGCCAGCGAGTTTAGCGTCGGCGACTTTGAGGTCTCGCAGGCGTTCAAGTCGTACGCCAAGACGCCGACCAACAATACTAAGAATGGAGGCGGTGCGGGGTATCCGAGCCGCGCGTTCGACGACGACAAGACGGGCACGTCGCTCGGGTCCCACTTTTCGCAGTCGGGCTTTTCCGTCGGCATTAACGTCCATGAGGAAGACAGTGATGACGACGACGACGGCGTGGTCGACTACCATTCGGACCCCGAGCAGGAGCCGACGAGCGACCATGTGCGCCACCCACAGCTCGGCCAGGTCTCGCAGTTCATGACCGAAGAAGACGAGCGGTTCACGTCGTCGCAGCCACGAGGAAACGCACAGCCACCGCCACCACCACCGCCCCCGAGGGGGCCGCCCCCGCCGGTCGCGCAAAACTTTGTGCTCAATGCCGCGGCGCTCCACGCACAGCGGTACCACCAGGACGCACGACTGCGGCTCGAGGATCTGCTGGCCGATACGGACGACGAAGGTGAAGGTGACTACTCGACGTCGCCACCGATGCGGCCCAGTGCCTTGGACATTTCGATCCACGAGATGCGGCCGCAGCAGCCGCTGCACGGTCACCAGCAGCCGAACCTGATCCGCACGACGAGCGCACCGGCCAAGAGCATGGTGAACCACCACCACCAGCAGCAGCAGCAGATGCAACAGCAACAGCAACAGCAACAGCAACAG
>JAADVC010000540.1:0-19114 GCA_023334575.1 Pythium volutum
AAGCGTGTGGTACTTACTCGTGTAATGTTGTCTCCAGCATGGCGTGACAGTTTTGTCCATGGTCGCCGATAGCCTCATTGGTGTGGATCTTTTGAAGACAGCAACGGACGCAGCCAAATCTGGTGCGTAGAGTTTTCTCCAAACGCAGAATCCCGGACTGACTTGTTTTTTCCCGTGGTTTTAGCCATCGACAGCAAAGTGGAAACTGCACGCACAATCCACAACGTGCTCAAGGACATGGGTTCACCTGGCGCCGACGGATTCAAATCCACGGATCGCCCTATGCAAGCCGATGCTTTGTTACGTGCGTTGCTTGAAATCATGGAAGACAATCGAGATATCAGCACGATTTCGAACCTGCACCGCGCCTTCATCAAGGACAAAGAGAGGTACATGTGGGGGTCACAGTATGAAATCCGGTCCATGGGCGATAATGCCATTCCGAGCAATCCCCGTTTATTTGCCGAGCCACCGCCGAGTTCGACCGCGTCAACGACGACGAGTGGCGTCAGTGCAATAGCGTCCGAGCCCCATACGAAGCTGCATACCGAGAGTGTGGATAAATTCAAATCGTGGGACTGGCGCCGGATGTACTGCAGTTGGACTCTACGGAAAGCCAAGACGCCGACTCCGTTTGCTGCCGGCCAAACCTCCAAGTGCCATGACAATGGCGTGCCGCCAGCTTGGGCAAATACGTTCATCATCGAGAGCGTCGCGTCGCTCGAGAGCCTCCGTGGTTATGAGCTCCACATTTCCGTCAAACGACCGAGCCGCGGGCGAGTGTGGCGACACAGGTACGTTTTTGACTTGCGTTGGTGCCATTTAGAACGAATGGGCTCACACAAACGACACCTTGTGCTCTGTTTTACACGTCAGGACGCTCGCGCAGACAGTAATCAAGTTGGAGGAGGAGATCCCAGCGGACAGTACCGATTCCAAACCCGTGAGAAGTAAGAAGTTCGCACTCGACACGGGGACGGAACCAGAGCGGTCGATCACGCTCAGCATCACGATCCACAACACAGGCTTGAACACTCCCGCTTCAGCATCGGGCGCATGAGCTTTGCTCCTCCGCGCGCCGTATGTTCCCATCTCTTCCGCTTTAGCAAACGGCGCATGAGCATCCTCCTCCTCCGACTGTAATGATACCTCGCCCTCCTGAATATAGCCAACGTTTATCTCCTATAACATTTTGTCAACGTCCATCTCCTATAACAACTGGCCACTGAAAATGCAACGTCGTCAATCGGATCCATGAGAAACCATGCATCGCATCATGGCCATGGTTGCATAGTGCAATTAGGTCGCACGATCGCATAGACTACAACCCCTTCTTCCCGGCTCTGTTGAACCCTCATACAGCGAGCAAGAGTCGCCAGTTGGCCATCTTTATAAAGCAATTAAAATTGCGGCCAACCGTTTCTTTGGTGACGAGAAACAAACGTGGTCATCTTTTGGAGTCGTGACAAAGATAGAGTGTACCCATCTTTTTATGTATGGAGAATCTGTTGCTTATGGATTATACCGTATGATATGCAGTGATTACGGATCGTTCACAGAGCTCGTTTTTTGCACATCCGGGTTACCTTTGCAAACTGATGTTTGAGAGATCTCGCACCATGCGAGCCACATGATGCGACAAGCACGCTGGCGCTTTTCCGTAATTTACAGCAGAAAATTTTGCCAACAGATTGACTAGCATTTGCCGCGAAAGTTGCGAGAATTGTGGAGCACGTCGCCAGAGCAGCCTGTTGGGCCATTCAGAGAATCTAGCGCTGTGGTACGGTAGAATCAAGCCAAGAGAAGTGGAAAAGAGAACGTTTGTCTCAAGAGTCGCCACGCGGATAACACTATCCTCCAACACTGTAATGGCTCGTCCATTCCAACGTCGCTTTTCGTTGGTTCGCGTTGGTCAGAGAAAATATGTAAACATTAGGAGAATCGCTGCTTGTCTGAACTGTGTGGTTTCTTTTCTCCACAAAAGTGATCACGTTCCAAACTGGAACGTGATTTGTCGAGAAACAAAAAAACACGTAAATTCCCTTCCTCTGTTGTTTTGACTGGAGAGCTTCCTTGGAAATATTTCCGGATTCCTTTCCTTTCGGTCTTGTTTCCCTGCTAATTGGCAGCATAATTCTCAAAAGTCTCCATACCAAACGCCATAGATAATCAGCGCCAAGGGAACCCGCGCTTCCCATCTCCGTCCCCCAGTGCCGTCATTACCATCGTCTTCCCTTCACCCACACGCGCCACTGTGAGAAAGCTCTAGTGACTGGGTACATCCATACATACTCAAGCTTCCTTCTCTCATGGCGCCCGTGGAAATTGAGATCGATATTGACGCGCAGGGTCCGCCGCGCGCGCCGTTCACGCCAGCGACCACGACGACTACAGCGCCTCTCCGTGCGACCGACGACGACGAGCCCACGCCCATCGTCAATACGCGCGCGATGGCGGCCCGCGCCATGATGGCTGACCAGCAGAACCAGCAGAATCAGCAAGTCCCTGTCTCGGTCCAAGTCAAGCGCGGCCCGGCGTCGACGACCAGTAGCAGCAGTCTCAGCAAGCACACGCGGTCGTCGGCGAGTCTCTCGGTGCCCGACGCCGACGAGTTTGACGAGACGCCGTACGACGAGCACGGCGTGCCGCAGTATCTCCATCGCGGTGCCGCTGGCAACAGCTTTAGCGTCGACCACATGCTCGCGAATAGCGGCCGCGACAGTCTGCTCGTGAGCAATGGCAGTCTTGCGAGTATGCATAATACCAACTTTTCCGCCAGTAACGCCAGTAACGCGCCGCGCCAGTCGGAGTATGGCAGTGCGCTCATGCGCATGGACGACGGGTACCGCTCGTCGAGCGTGGGGCTGCGTCGCACGACCACGGCCGCGACCGTGGACGGACTCACGCCACTGCTCCAGGCCGCACGGTCGGGCGATCTCGTGCTGCTTAACTCGCTCATTATCCAACCGGGCACGGATATCCTACGGCGCGACCCCGTGTACGGCCAGACGGCGCTCCATTTCGCGATCCGCGGCGGCCACTTGGCGATCGTGCAGGCGCTACTCATGCCCGAACTCGCTGGCTCGATCGTGAATGTGCCCGACAGCCGTCGTAACACGGCGCTCCATTTGGCCGCGGCCAAGTCGCGCCGCATGGCCAAGGTATTGATTGACGCGCGCGCCGATGTCAACTTTGTGAATATGCGCAACCAAACGCCGCTGGGCGTCCACATTCTCACGGTCACAAAGGACGACCCGACCATGACGGAGATTTTGCTGCAGGCGCGCGCGAACCCGAACGCGCCCGTGGACAAGTCGACGGCGCTCCACGTTGCGCTCGACAAGGGGCTCTACCAAATCGCGCAGCGGCTCGTGCGCCACGGTGCGCGGCTCGACCTGAAGGATGAGAGCGGCAAGATGGTCTTTGTCAAGGTCGATGCCACGCTGCTCAAGGTGCTCATGGGGAATGTCACGCACGCGCCCGTGTGGATCCCCGACGACGAGCGTACCAAGTGCATGGAGTGCAAGAAGCAGTTTGGCTCGCTCGGCACGCGGCGCCACCACTGCCGGTTCTGTGGACGCTTGCTCTGCTCCAAGTGCACGGGCTGCCACTTGCGCGGCACCCAGATTCCGTTTCGCCAGCGCCGCAAAAAGGACCGCCAGTCGCCCACCAAGAACCAACGCGTCTGCACGATGTGTTATGAAATCACCATGGAAACCAAGGCCGCCGCCACGGCCACGGCCACGACCGATACCAATGCCAGTACCAGCACTGCGGCGGCGCCCGCGCATTAAGGCGGGAAGGGCGTTGGTCTCCATAGGTACAGTACCACACTTACTGATGTGACGCGTGCGCGTGGATTGAGATCTCCCCGCCGCACGCGAGTTGCTCACACAGACCACCCAAGAACAAGTTTCAAGACCCACGATGAGGTTGCTTGTTGTTCCACGGGTTCCTCTTCTTGCCAGCACAAGGGGAATGCAGCAAGAGAGGGCACTCATGGACGAGAGAGAGGGGAAGCAAAGCTAAGGTGAAGAAAACAAACAAAATTCTGTGTCCACACTTGCACATAGGTAGAGGCAGACGTCAGACCCTATCGAATTTTAACATTATCCATTTGCATTTTCATTTTCATTCTCTTGCAGTCTTGTCCGTTGCGTCTTGCTTGGGCCCTCCACATCCGATGGCAGTACTAGTATCAGAGAGCTGCTCAATTCCCTGAAAATGCACACAGAAATTCATCGCAAACACTTTCATTTTTTCCACACTCAAATTTGTTGGGGTTTTGTATATGTCAGAATAATACGTTGTCATCGACACTGGAAATGGAAAAAGAGTAGCAGTCGGCCGTCGTCGTCGTCCTCATCGAACCACGACAGCAAATGGTAGGGACACACGATCGTCCAATCGGTTCGCTCCCGCCGCCGTCGCCTCGAGGGCGATTGTGGATGCAGATCAGCAGCCTAGAGTAGCTTAAAACTTGTCGATCGAGGCCATGTGGAGCACCAAGTCCACGAGGCGGTTCGAGTAACCCCACTCATTGTCGTACCACGACACGAGCTTGACAAAGTTGTCGTTAAGCGAGATACCGGCGTTCGCGTCGAAAATGCTCGAGCGCTTGTCACCCAGAAAATCGTTCGAGACGACTTCATCCTCCGTGTAGCCAAGGATACCAGCGAGCTCGTTCTCCGACGCCTTCTTGATGGCCGCCTTAATGGTCTCGTAGCTCGCAGGCTTCTCGAGGCGGACCGTGAGGTCGACGACCGAGACATCCGGGGTCGGCACACGGAACGCCATGCCTGTGAGCTTGCCGTTCAACTCGGGCAGCACCTTGCCAACGGCCTTGGCAGCGCCGGTCGAGGCCGGGATAATGTTCTGGCCAGCGCCACGGCCGGCGCGCCAGTCCTTGCCACCACGCGACGGACCGTCGACCGTGAGCTGGGTCGCGGTCGTGGCGTGGACCGTCGTCATGAGGCCCTCGACAATGCCAAAGTTGTCGTTAATGACCTTGGCGAGCGGCGCGAGGCAGTTGGTCGTGCACGACGCGTTCGAGACAACGTGGGCCGAGCCGTCGTAGTTCGTGTGGTTCACACCCATGACGTACATGGGCGTGTTGTCCTTGGGCGGTGCCGAGATAATCACCTTCTTGGCGCCACCGTCAATGTGGAGCGCACCCTTCTCGGTCGTGGTAAACACGCCCGTGGATTCGCACACATAGGTCGCGCCGGCCTTGCCCCACGGAATGTCGGCCGGGTTCTTCTCGGCGAAAATGTGGATCACGTGGCCGTCGACCACGAGGTTGCCGTCCTTGGTCTCGACCGTGCCCTTGTACGGGCCGTGGGTCGAGTCGTACTTGAAGAGGTACTCGAGGTAGTCGAGGTCCATGAACGGGTCGTTAATGGCGACGACCGTGGTCTTGGGGTTGGCGAGCGCGGCGCGCACAACGAGACGGCCAATACGGCCAAAGCCGTTAATTCCGATCTTGACCTGGTCAGCCATGGTGGACGACAAGAGAGAGGGGGGAGTGGGGTGGAGAGGGGGAGAGCTTGGCGCCGAACGAAGCAAATTGGATTGTGGGGCTCTCCCAGCTTCCGCCAAAGAGATCCAAATCCAACTTCGTTCTGGAGAAAGATGTTGATGTGCGACGGAGCAACCTCGAAAACGAGGTTTTGGATATCTGGGATGAATAAAACCTCAGACGGACAGATTCGATGGCCATTTGATCCAGTTGGCAGGCAACACAGAAACACGCAGAATGAAGTGAGCAGTGAGATGTGGTTGCAGAGGCCACGCAGCGAGTGTCACAAACCGTAAACTAGAGCAACCATAATGCTGCTGCCATTTGTCTAACGTTACGCCTGTGGTGGTGCCTGCCGCCTCCTATGGAGACATGGGTGGAGCCCGTGTGCCAGTGTCTTCCTCGAAGATCGAGCCAATTCCATGGACCATCAGCTCGAATAAAACCTCACACGCACGAACGACCAGGTTGAACCGCGTGTGCAATACCGCGGAGGTGACGGACCGACGTGGCGCTGCATCGTAAAAAACCTGCAAAAGTGTCAATTTTAGCCAATCAACTTCCTCAATTTCGTAATTACGCGTGATTTATGAGGATGTCGAGTCCGTGACGTCAGACCTGCGGACCCCAAGCAGAAAAAACGTGATGCGCACCACACAGCCCTTGTCTCTGTGACTGTGACACTGCGCAGCCGATGACGCGCCAAAATCACGCAGGATTTCCGGCCGCAGAATGAAGTGTGAGGATGCGCTGCCATCCGACAATGGCATCACTTTCTGGGGTAATGCACTCCAGCAATTGCCGGTACCAGTATGATTGGACCTCAGGCACAACCCAGAAAGCCCACCACCGCAGGTCGAAGGCATACCGGTAAGTGGCGGCCACCACTGGTGCTGGGGTCGGGCGTCTTGGACGTGCACAGCAAGGAACGCTGAGACCGGGACGTGGCGCAAGTGGTGAGTATTGCAGTGCATTTGGAAGTGTGGTGGGCTCTACTGTATCGCGTTCGCACAAGATGGCCGAGGAGGTACCGGTAGAGCTTATGCGTCGACGTTGCCTTGCAATCCGCGCGAGTGTTGAGAGCGTGGCAGGCACGGTGCGAGTCTGCGCGTCCGTCAGAGCCATGCAACAACGTCGGAGGATCTCTACCGGTACCCTTCATCTTGTGGTGTAGAGTCTTCTGACTGAAAAGTTCATGATGCCACAGAAAAGTCTCATGGCGCTGTCGTCGCGTATGGCGGGGAAAGAGAGAAAAGTGATCGAGAGAGAGAGAGAGAGACCGTCATCCAGGGGCTTTCTGGATACAGAAATATCCATTCACATCCGACCACTGAACTCTCCAAGCTGGACGAGGGAATATTGGCTCATGTGTGGAGCACCGCAAGGAATGACCCGTGCCGAAGAAATCATTGCGAGGCAGAGTCTATGTCGTTGACCGGCCGCGCTGCACAGTGCAAGGTGCGCCTGCCATTATTGTCCAGTTTCTTGAGCGCGCACAATACACGTGGCGTGGTGAATTGAGTGAATGCCATGGATCAACAGATGCATGGTTGCTCGCATTGCGTTGAAGTCGGCTTCAACATCCAATTAGTTTGTTTGGAGGCGCACTGCGATTTGGTACTAGTAGCTACTCAACGTGCGGTTGGCGTCGCCATAGGAGTCGTGCATGATGCATTTCTCATCTACAATGGTACCGGTAACGTATTTCAGCAGTTTATGGCAGGACACCAGATTATGGTGGACGGGTTTCAGCCAATAGAAACTCCCCATAATGATGTCTAACGAATCACAGCTGTACCCTATACATATTACCCATAGTGAATAGTATATAATTGGTGGCATCAGTTTATGGCAGAAAATCGACATTTTACCGCTTCATCCTGCACAAAATTCACCAGATTGTCCCTGTAAAACAGGCTGGATTTGCGTAAATTGTCATGGAGAACAAAATACCGAAAGAATCAGGTGAATCGAAGAAAAACCCATTGCACAGTGGGGCTTCAAAGCTTAACCCCCCAAATACGCGCCATACAGTAATCTGCTGAAATACGTTAGTATTCACAAAACGTGGCGAGTGTTCTTGTATCCAGATCTCATCTTGATGGCGACTCAGAAATATCGATATCGTACCGGTATCGGCTTTCCGGATCACCCCTGATATCAGATATTCAATTGGGCAGGTACATGAGCTCCTCGCTTTCGCCCCGATGGCCCTCAAGTCGCAACAAGAAAAGGCACCATGCCGCCGAAGAAGGGACGCACCAAGGAGAACGTGGCCGGCGAGCGCTATGACTCGAACGCGCTCCCAGTCGTGCAGCCCCCTACGCGCAGTAACTCGGGGCGTCGGCCGCTGCCCAACATGGGCGATCTCATGGGCGCTTTTGGCGGCGGCGGCGGCGGCATGCCCGACATGAGCCAGATGATGGAGATGATGCAGAGCATGGGCATGGGCGGCATGCCTGGTATGGGCGGTATGCCGGGTATGGGCGGTATGCCTGGTATGCCCGGTATGGGAGGTATGCCTGGCATGGGAGGTATGCCCCCGGGCATGCCCGGGATGCCACCAGGAATGCCCGGTATGCCACCGGGTATGATGCCGCCCATGATGCCAGTGCTGCCCAAGGCCATTTACTGGGGCCTGGCCGAGGGCACGCCGACCAACGACTTTTTCACGTTCTATCCAAACTACATTAACGCGAAAAAGACGGTCCAAGAAGGACGCCGCATCACCAAGGACGCGGCCTGCGACGATCCACACGCGGTCGAAATGGCCGAGGTCTGCCAGTTCCTCAAGCTGCCCCACGTGCTCGAGGTGCGATGAATATGATGAAGTTGGATTCGCCTACTGTGTCGGCGATAGACTAATTGTTTAAATATCCTCTCACCAGCCGAGTAAGAAGTATGCGCGCGAGTGGCAGGTCGCCGGCCGCGTGCGTGCGCGGCTGCTCAAGGCCGACGGGTCGTTCGAAAATCCCGAGATCAAGACCCGCAAGGAGCTCATGGTCAAGATGGCCGAGCTGATCCCCAAGCTACAGTCGCGGAAAGAGCGTCTCGAGCGCGAGGCCGCCGAGGCCGCCGCCGCTGCTGCGAACGCCATCACGTCGGGTTCGGCCGCGCCGTCGTCGGGAAGCAGCAAGAAGAAGGGCAAGAAGAAGGGCAGAAAATAAGCAATGAACAAGAGACTGTCGAGGGAGCAGAGACTACTACGGTCGCGCCAGGAGTAGGACGCACATAGATACGATGGGGAGGAAGTGGAACCATGCGCTGCAGCTCTCTTTTACTGGTTTTATGCTTCTTCAACACTTTGGTTCGAGCGTACCTCACATGGACGGCGATGGCCCACGGCGCGTGGGTCCGCGACCGCGGCCTCGTCCGGGCGCCGCTGGGCGTGAGAACTCGCGCGCCTTGACCACATCCTCTTCCGTCTTGGCCGGCACGAGATCGGCGCGAATGTCCTCGTAGGCTGTGGTCGGGTTCGTGATCTCAATGGCCTTGTCAAACTCAATGCCGAGCTCGCCCGTAGTCGCGAGGATTGTGGCCTTGGCCGTCGAGTAGACCATCTTCAGCCGCACGGGCGCGTCCTCGGGACACACATAGAGGAACACTATACAGAAACCACACGTTAGCAAACACGAGCCGATCCTTTGAACAGGCAGCAACGTACGCAGAGAAGAGACGGCACCGGCGGACGCAGCCTCGTCAATCAGCGAGACGCGGTTGCGGAATGCCACGTAGCTTGGGAGCTTGTGGTCGATCACGCTCTGGATCTCGTTCAGCTCGATCGACTCGAGGCTCTTGACCACGTCGACGCTTTCGTGGTCGGTATTGAGTTTCTATCCAGCAGAATCCATCGTGAGACCTCGAACCCTCCTGCTCCTCCCCATAGTGTGATACTGCCATTTTTCGTACCATTGCAATGTAGTCAAACTTGCCGTCCTTGAGCAGCAGGAGCTTGTCGCGCACATTTTGCGAGACGCCAAACGGGATCACATTCATGGCCGTGGACCGCACGTTCGTGTCGCGCTCAAGCAGCGCCGTCTCTTTGAGAAGCCTCTCCGTCTCAGACAGTGGCGCATCGGCGGCTTGCTTCTTTTTCGCATTCTGGAAGCCTTCAAACGTCACCTCGCTCAGTTCGGTCGTGTGGAACTCGCCGACAAAGTAGTTAGGGCCGAGCTGCTTCTTGAGTGATTCACGCGACGACGAGTACAGCATCTTGTCGCGCACGCCGACGCTTTCGGGCACAAACGCAAGAAGGACCCAGCGCAACGCCGGTAAGTTCACGTCGAGACAAAACAGCACAAACGCGGCCTCGCCGGCCAGCAGCACGGGCGATTCGGACGCCGTGAGCGCGGCGCAGTCGCGGCGCGGGTCTGCGCTCGCAGCGCCCACGCCGGCCAGCGTAAAGTCCTCGCCGACGATCGCGACCTTGACGAACCGCACTTTCCCGCCCTGCGCGTCCGCGAACGCGCGCTCGAGCTCGCTCGAGAGATGGAGCTGTGCCTTGGCCATGATGGTTGATTTTTTCTCGAGGAAATGAGGAGTGAGCCCTCGCGTGTCATCGAAATTTCGAAGAAGGACACTATTTTTGGATTTGAATGACTAGAGAATTACTTCAACCCTCGCTTTAGTGACGTATCCGGAAGAGAAAAACCAGAGATCTTTTGAGATTTTGTCGAAATGCCACGATAACGAATGACGATGACCGAGGAATGCAGTGGGTATTATGATGTGGGTCTCTTTCACACTGGAGACGACCGAATGAGGTGCACACACACATTCCCCCTTTTCCGCTAGAGCTCGAGATTCAGATGATACACTCACAGCAGTTCCATTACAATGGTTTCAAGAGCTACAGATCAACAAACACACAAACAATACGAGGTCAGCCGAAATGAAGGATAAAGGTCTCAGGTGGCCAACACGTACTTCGTCGGGCGAATACGCGAGCTCGACTGCGAGGAGACTACCGCTCTTCAGCCGCTCGCGCACGTGGGCATGCTTCTTTAGCCCAAACGTGATCGACCGCGCACACGACCGGTACTCTTCATTGCTTTCGCTAAAGCGTTCAAACACTTGGGCCTATCATACCAAAGAAAACAAAAAAGGATCAGTTTTCGAAAACCGCAACTCGTCCGGCCAAGTCCAATAGCGTACCTCAATCTCGCGGGCAATTTCTTCGCTTCGCTCACCAATGGGCGCGAGCGACTTCTTGAGCATGTCGATACACACCATGCGATGCTTGTCACCCGACGGATCGGGCTTGGGGCTTGTCGGGATCAACACGGGATCACTCCTGATTGGCGAGGCCGGCGTAAAAGGCTCAGTCTTTGTGACGACTTCTGCGGGCGCCGCTTCTGTCGGAGTGGGCGTCAACTCTGGCACCTGTGTGGTCGACGGATGGCTTTCGTCTGCGGGCGCAGCCTCGAGATCACCAGCTTCCGGCTTGACCTCGGCTTGTGGTTCATCCTTCACAGTTTCTTCCTGTGTCTCACCGGAGCCATTCACTTCACTTTTCGTCTCGACGAGCTCCGCTGGTGTTGTCTCTGATGCTGGTGCATCAGCAGCAGCTTCGGGCGACGCCGTCGGACTAGTCTTTTGCTTCTTGGCCGGCTTGGCCTCGCCAGCAACCACCCCCTCAGCCTTGTGCTTTTTCGAATTCTCTTCCACCACGGTCACATCATCGTTCAGCACCTTCATGAGGTGCTTGCGCACGGCGCTGGCCGTTTGCGCGACGGTCGGGTTCTGGCTCTTGCGCAAAAAGGCAATCACGGCGGCGACGCCCGACCGCTCGGCGTCCGAGCGATACACCATCTTCTCTTCAAAGAGCTGCGTGAGCAAAACAATGAGCTCGTCATTGTTCTTGGACGATTCATTCGCATAGAGCCGATTCATCTTGCCGGCAAACTGCGTCAAATTGCCCACTTTGTAGTCGCCCTTGTCCTTGGGCTTTTCACGCGGCCCGAGCTTTTTGCGGGCGGCCTCTTCCGTTGCCTCACGGATGTCGGCCGATTTGACCGACTTGCGCGGCACAACCAACTCAATCTCTTTCTTGCGTTTCGAGTCCAACTCGCCCTTGGCTGTGGCCGAGGTAGACTCGCCCTTGGCACCGCCAGTGGCCTTGGCCGCTTTCTTGGCAGCGGCCGCCGCCGACTTTTCCTCGGCACTTGCCGTGGGCTTCTTCTTCGACGGCGACTTGCGACTCGCGACCTTGGCCTTGATCTCGTCTTTCGTGAGGGGCGGCGTCGTCTCTTCATCGTCAGCCGTTTCGGGCGTTGCCACTTTATTATCCTCCGCCTCCTCGACTTCGGTCGATTTCTTGCGGCCTCGCTTGGCCTTTGCTGGTGTGGGCGACGCCGCCTCGGTCGCTGCGTCGCTGCCACCCTTTGGCTTGTTCTTGGAGCCTGGGGGACGGCCCATCTTCTTCTTGGGCGCGGGTTTCTCTTCAACTTCTTCCGTAGACGACTCGGGTTCCTCAGGCACGATCTTCATCAGCCCGTCCATTCGATCCTCAATAGCCAACGGTTCATCTTTCTACAAGCAGCAAAAACACCACCGCTGGTCAGTCTCTTTCGACTCCCCTTGGAAAATGGATTAGTCTCACGTACGTCGGCCAGCTCAATGGCCGTCATCAACTGGCTGCGTCGCTTCGGCGCCTTGGCATCCTTTGTCGGGTGGCCCGTGCGGTAGTCGTGCTTCGTATCATCCCACGCCTCAATGTTCTTGAACAGCACGGACGAACTATATCACAGCACAAAGGGCGTGAGCACACGGCGTCCTCTAGATATCATACCCCCATATCGATACGTACAAGTCGTTCGACTGATAAAAGCACACAAAGTACTTGGTCTCGATCTCTTTCAAGGCGCTCGCGTGGAATTTCGGGTTGAGCAACCGCGGGTCTGCGATCAGCGCCGGCCAGTACGGGAAACCAACCATCTTGGCCCACACAATCGAGCCAAACCTACAACCCCACACCACACAGCAATATCAGTATTCTGCCCGCACATACTATCAACAAAGGGCGACGCGTACTTGGCCTTGATGTCCTCGGGCAGCGCGTCGACGCGCTGGCGCAGTTCACTCTCGGTCTCATCCTCGGACTCGGACTCTTCTTTCACTGCTATTCCATTCCACACCAGAGAATTAGCCCTTTGGGTCCCCAACCACTGACTAGAGATGCTATACCAGTATACGACTCACCAGTCTTTCGCGGACGCCCGACCTTGCGCTTCGCCGACGTGGCGGGCGCCGCGGCCGCGGCTGCCTTGGGTGCGGCCTTGGCCTTCTTGGGCGCCGGCTTCTTGGGCGATTTCTCGACGGCCGCGACACTGGCAGACTCGACTACTACTGCTGCTGCTGCCACCGTCGTTGTCTCAGTCGCGTCAGTGGCATCGGCTGCACCGTCTGCCACTGCGGAAGACGTGGACGCATCCTCACTGGCGGGCGTCTTGTCCTCCGTGACGCTCACCTTGCGCTTGCGGCCGCGCTTCTTGGGCGCGTCGTTTGCAGGCTCCACAGCGCCATTCTCGACCGCGACTTCGGGTTCTGCTGTCGCGCTGGGCTGCGTCTCTTGTGCGGGCGCTGCTGGCGTTGTCTCTTGCTCGGGTATCGCCACAGCGGGCTCCGCACCGGCGGCCTCGGGCGTCGTCATGGTTCCAGAAATTGGTAGAAATTTTGTCGGCACAGATCGGGTCGCCCAAGGAAGCTTTTCGCAAGAAGGGCGCGTTTTCCCCCACAAGAGTGAACACAACTGACGATAGGTCGTGGGTTGGCGGGTTTGAGGGTACACTTCACACGGGTCAACGGGTATACACTTGAAAAACCCAGACCCGTTCCAAATTGGGGGTTACGCTATCTATATCTTAATACAGTATACAACTTCAAAGTGCAGCGTGGTGCGCTTGCTGGCGGTACTGGTAGAGCAGCTTGATGACGTTCGTGACGCAGGGCACGAGAAAGTCGGCGTCGGAAGAGAGCTCTACGAGATCTGACGCACCGCCCAGCACGCCTACGGAAAGAGCACAGCCTGCCGCTCGCGCGAGCACCATATCGTCGGCTGTATCCCCCACCTATCGAACAAAGTAAATCACGTCAGTGCAGCCACTCGCGTTCCGAATCCGTAGGCAAACAACAGGTACGGTACCATGATGGTGTTTGCCGTGGACACACCAAGACGGCTGCAGATCGCCCAAATGCGTTCCGCGGTATTCGCGACACCGTCGTCGCCGCAGCTCACGAGGTCCACTAAATGGGCCACGCCGAGATGCGTGAGTATCTTGGACGTGACGGCTCGCCGGTCCGTCGTGACGATGGCAATCTTCACACCAAGTTCACGAATGGTCGTGAACAGCGATGGCAGGTCGCGACGCGCTCGAAATGTCGCGACTTCCATGGGCAGCGACCAATGCTGATTCACGAGCTGCACGGCCTCGGCATACTCGAGTCCATACTTCATTAGAAAATTCACGGCAAACTTGGGCCCGAGCTCGTGCTTGGGTGTCGTGTTGAAGATGCCTCCTTTTCGCATCGTGCGCGTCGACTCATTGTAGCCCAACGCCTCAAACAATGACTCTCGCACCGACGCCCCTAGCGCAGTGCTCAGTCGCCACGCCTGTGATTCGATCCAGCTGGCCCACGTGGTCTGAAACTCCAACAGTGTACCGTCCTTGTTAAAAATCACGAGCGACGGATTCGATCGGGACACTGACGCTGCAGGTATCATTGGTTGGGGTGTCGTCGTCACAGATGTGGATGCTGTGGCTGGACTCAACGTGCGACGTGGAGCTCCTCTCACGGTGTCTCGCGTCGATGTGTTCGTAGACTGGGGGACTCGTGCGGGCGCCACAATTTGTTGACGAGTCGCCGTTGACTGTGACGAGTTCACAAATCGTCCATCGGATGGGGAAGTCACGTCCTGGGGGACCGAAGCGGAACTGACCGAGGCCCCGAGTGCTCCTGCAGGCACCGCAAACAGCAACGTGCCAACTGGTGGCGTATCTGGGGCTCCTGGGTTAATGCCGACACTTGCCATCGCAGAGGACGACGAGAGGAAAGGAGCCTGCGATGGCGGCGGCGAGCTGCTGGCTGTGCTGGCGGTGCTGGCGGTGGCGGTGGTGACGAAATTTGGTCGCGGAGCAAGACTCGCGATGCGGAACGCAGATTGGGGCATGACGGTCGTTCGCGAAATCATGCTCCGCGCCACTGCCTCTGCCATTGCTTCCACCGTCGACATGCCGTTTCCTGCAAACGTCTCGGCGGAGCTCACTTGCATAGCGTCGGTAAAACCAGCCGGTCGATGGCGCTTTGGGTCGGCGGCCCCACGCTTCTCGCCACCCATGAGAGGAGTGCTTGCAGCACGTTTCGGCACCGTCGTATTGGGAACTGGAACAGTTCTTTGGAGAGATGGCCACTGTAGTCGAGGTCCATAACACAAATCACCAGATCAGTCTCACGATTAGAAAAGAGGAGTCACACGAATCATACCTCCTCGAGGGTGCAGTTTGTGAGGTGGTTCCGCACAGTCTCCATCAAATCACGCCAGCGCACATTGTTGCTGTCACGGAGTTGATTCATCAGCTCCCAAATGCCTGCTTTCTCGAGATCTTCACGCAAGAATGCTTTCTAATAGCAACAATGAACGAATGTCGATCAGCTCCGTGTCCAACGAACTCAATAGAAAAATACGCACCTCGTCCAGCAGCTGGCTAATGTGCAGTTGCACGCGCCAATCCCTTTCGGGCGACTCATTCTCAAGAATGGATCGCAATATTGCCGCATAGTCGCTGAGGTCCCCAAGCCGATACCGTGACTTTGGCTCGCTTCCTCGAGTCTCATCAATGATCCTCTTTCGTTGTTCCACCTCGGTGGATACTGATGTCGCTGCAGTTAACGCGTAAGCGACATCGTGAGCTGCTAAGCCAGAAGACATCCAACAATACAGTTGCGAAGATATTACCTTTGTGTTTCAGACCAGTCCCAGGAGTCGGTCGCGTGGTGCTCGGCGCATTAGCAGTCGACGCCGGAACACTACTCGATGGCGTCGTTGGAGTGTCCGGTGTTTGGGTGTTTACAGCCTTACGTCGCTTGCGAATTCCTGGTTGTGGCGCTTGAATCACCAGCACACCCAGCGACGGAACGACTTCAGTCTATCCAAGTGAAACAGGATTAAGCCATTGCTGTGATCATGATCATGGTACTGGGAGGTCGCGAACGTACCGTGAACACCGTCAGACGCTCTTCCGCTGAGAGCTTCTCTTGTTGCTATTCACACAGACGGACAGATCTCATGCAATTAGACGTCGTTCGATCATCATCGATAATAATGGTTCCGTACACTAGCTTCGTCGAGTGCAACAGCAAATGTATCCTTCAGACGAGCTAACCGATTGAAGTCACTGCGTGGGAAACCGTCTCGGTACGGATGCGTCTTGTCGTCCCAGGTGGTGAGTGCAGAGAAGAGGATTTGCCGACTGCAATTTTCGGCGAAAGGTCAGGGATAAATATATAACAGAGATGAAATAAGTGCACATGCACGTACATATCTCGACTTCCATATAGCTGCACCCAGCACTTTTCGTCGAGCTCTTTCAACGCGTTCGGCAGTTGATGCTCCGGAAGGAGGCGAGGGTCCAAAATGAGCGCCGGCCAGAAGGGGAACGCTGCATTGCAACACGAACCACCGGGTCAGTGACTAACTCCACGCAAAGATTAGTCACGCTCTGCTCGTACCTGCTCGTCGTGCCCACACGAGCTCACCAAACCTGGACCATACCAATCACGCAACTTCAGCAAAACCACGACTTAATGGACACCAACCGTTCTAAAAACCTCCACATACCTCGCCTGGATCGCGGGGTCCACCAACTGCAACTTGCGCTCCAATTCTTCCCGCAGCAAACCCGCCGGGACGACGCCTGTACCAGAGCCTGCATGTCAGCAACTACATCCACTACGTGGTTCCCACGCGGCAACTCGCGTACCGTCTCTCATACTGGCCGCGACGGACGTGGGTGTACCACGTCGCGAGCCGCCGTTCCGCGTTCCAAACGACCTCGGCGTCGTCGCCGTCGGTGAAGCCGATGGAGGCACGGTCGCCGTTACCGGCACCACTACGGGCGGCAGTCGCGTCACTGCTGGCTCCATGACGCCAGAGTGAGGGATCATACCAGCAACCTTGAGCTGCAGCCGCGCCTTCTTGTCTTGTTCGGCAGCCGCGTTTGCTTTCAGTTCCGCGTCTTTCTTGGCTTTCGCAGCGCGCGCGATCGCCATGCTCTCGGCCTTGGAGACGCGCCGCCGCTTGGGCTCGATTATCCCCTGCTTCTTCTTGTTTTCCATGTCCGAGTCGCCCTCGCTCTCGCGCAGCTGCGCCTCAGCGATCGCGAGTGCGTCGCGCTTGGACCGCGCCACCTTCCGCGTGACCATCGTGCGCCGTTGGAAAAGTTCCCACCAAACCAAAGGAACTTGTCGGTTCAACCGGGTTTCTCCCGCCAAACCCACCTTTACAGAACCCGACCCGTCATTACCAAACCCACAGGTAGAACTGTTCTGCGCCTCAATAGAAGATCTCTAACCTATATCAATATAACCTTAGCGGTGAGGTGAAATCTCCCCCTGGTTGGCTGGTTGCGAGGAGCTCCTTCGGGTCGGGATCATGGACATCCGACGCTCACAATTCATCGCTCGTAACGGAACGGAAGAAGCAAGCAACCCCTAAGCAACCATGGCGACGCAGCGTGAAGAGGACATTAAGATGATGCTGGCGGCGCAGGTCCACATTGGTACCCGCAATGCCGAGGCCAAGATGGGCGAGTACATTTGGCGCCGCCGCAACGACGGCATCCACATTATCAATGTGGGCCAGACCTACGAGAAGCTCATGCTCGCGGCGCGTGTCATTGTCGCGATCGAGAACCCGGCCGACGTGATTGCGATCTCGGCGCGTCCCTACGGACAGCGCGCCGTGTTCAAGTTTGCGCAGTACACGGGCTGCGGCTACATTGCCGGCCGCTTCACGCCCGGTACGTTCACGAACCAGATTACCAAGCAGTTCAAGGAGCCGCGCCTTCTGATCATCACGGACCCGCGCACCGATGCGCAGCCCGTGCGTGAGTCGGCCCAGGTCAACGTGCCCGTGATTGCGTTCTGCGACTCGGACTCGCCGCTCCAGTACGTCGACGTGGCCATCCCGGCCAACAACAAGGGCAAGCTCTCGATTGGTCTGCTCTACTGGCTGCTCGCGCGTGAGGTGCTGCGTCTCCGTGGAACGATCTCGCGCGCGCTCCCGTGGGACGTCGCTGTCGACCTCTTCCTCTACCGTGACGTGGAGGAGCTCAAGAAGGCCGAGGAGGCCCAGGCTGGTGCCGCCGACGAGGCCGTGGCCCGCGCTGGCTGGGGCGAGGCCGAGGCCGCTGCCCCCGTGGACGCCCCCGTGTTCACGGCCGAGGCCGCGGTCGAGTGGACCGCCACGTCCGCCACCGAGTGGTCGGGTGAGGCCGTCGCCGCCACCAACTGGGACGCTCCTGCCGCCCCGACCGGTGGCTGGGAGTAAAGCTCTCCGCTTCGATTTCGATTCCCCGCGTTCTCTCTCTCTTGCTTGCTGAGAACGTGATGATGAAGAGTTGATCTTTTTTGTGTGGAGGAGGGATTCTGGGACCCCCTTTGATCGACGTTTGCATGGAATAGACGACGGTGTTAAGCGATGGCACCCGGTTAATGCGACACTAAATACGACCAAAGGGCGGGTTCTCTGCCCCCCCACTCACAACAAATTCTCTTACTTTCTTCTTCCGACGAGATTCGTAAGAACCGCGACTCGGACAGCGGCTCGACACAGGCTCTCCATGGCGTTACGCATGATAACCGTCGGCTATGGCTATTGGCTGGGTGGGTGCCGTGAGGTAAACGACGAAGACGAAGCGACCCCACTGCCACTGCCACTCGGCGTGGAAATTGAGCTGCCGCGGCTCCGCGGTTTTCGTTGCCAATTCGCAACGCGTTACTCGTCGGGTTCTTGTGGCGCTGCTGCATCGGACGGCGCGACGGGCGTCGTCTTGAAATGCATCACCGTCGTCGACTTAGCCATGCGCCAAGGCTCCATCGACGACCGTCACGTGGTCGGCAAACTAAATCGACGCAAAAAGACGGTCCAGCAAGGACCTGCAGTGCATTAACTCAGCACTCTCGCTGACCCGGATACACGTGCCGCGCAGTTCTGACCCTGTCAGACTTGGTAGAGTAGACACTTCTTGCTCGGCTGTGTTGAGCATAGTCACGGAATGAGTCTGCCGCACAAAACATCAGGCGATCCTAATTGATCGGTCCACGCACCTCGAGGACGTGGGGGCAGGTGAAGGAAGAAAACATATTGGCCACGATCCCCGCCATCCGACCCCTGGCTAGCAAGGCGCTGAGCAAGCTGCTCAGCAGCCGAGATGACCAAATACCACCACGACACCTTCGCATCGTGCGTGCAGCTCAATTTTGTTTTGGCGGTAACGTTACGTATAAATTCTACTGCGGGATGCGATATACCTGTATTGATCGTGCTAAGCTCGGCCCGACCTGCTCGGACAGGGAATGGGGGGGGGGGGGGGGGGG
>JAADVC010000541.1:0-19078 GCA_023334575.1 Pythium volutum
CCCCCCCCTCCTTACTCCTCGTACGGCGCCGCCGTCGCGCCGTGGAGCGCACGTACGAGCCGTTCGAGATCATCACAATTGTCGGGTGTGAGCACGCCATGACGCACGCAGAAATCCAGGACCACTAGGCAAATGTCGGGCTTGAAGCGGTCCGGCTCGTCGCGCATGGCCGCCAAAACGTCGGCGACGCGCCACAGCGCAAAGCTCTCGACCTCGCCGTCCACATTCTGAGGCACGAGATCCGGCGGCATCTCCAGATCGTACACAAACATGGTGTTGTTGTCAAGTCCGCGTTTCGTGTCGAGCATGTAGGAGAGACTGCCCGTGGCCAGCAGCCGCAGACGCGTCCAGTGCGGATCCAGTCCGGCCTCTTCCTGCGCTTCCTTGACCATATTTTCGAGCGCCGAGCCGTGCGCTGGCAGTCCGCCGCCGACAATCGTGTCGAGCTTACTCGGCCAGTTGTCCTTGTGTGCGCTGCGCGTCGCGATCCACATTTTGTCGACCGCGCCCGTTCGTGGTTCGCGCGTAAAGCCATTGAGATGCGTCGCAAACTCGCTCAGTCCGAATCGCGCGCCGACGCCGCGCTGGAAGAAAAACAGCGGCGCGTCCCGAAAGAACCGCTTGGCCGCGTACTGCTCGCTCTGCCACATGGGGAACGCGCCGTCGTCGCGCAGTGTTTCGCTCATGGCCAGGAATGCTGGTCATATATGGCGTGTGAGTATCTGAGACCAAAGCACAGCGTGAAGCGGATACTGAACCCACCGGCCGTGCGGGCCTCGACCGAATCGAACGTCGGGTGGATCAGCACGCCATGCTTGTCGCCGTCCACGCAAAAGAGCTCCGGAAACCGCTCGGTCAATTCCTGATCATCACAAGCAACAGATCGTGAGATGAGGCAGCGGCAGGCTACTAAGTAGTACGTGGTATCACTCCCAACCTCTCGCTCTTGCGTGGGTACATACCCGATCAGCAATGGACTTTCTCGCTCCAGACGGCGCTGCTCTTGTGCGTTCAGTGCGACCCGCAGCGGCGCGTACCGCGTCGGCGTCCACCCGCAAGTGCGCGCGAGCAATCCCTGCCAATGCGCCGGTCGCAGCATCGTCCACAAATGTGGGAAAACAGACCAAGAAAGGGACGAGCGTCATGTGGACCACACGAGCATTAGGGAGCCAAACGGTTGATGGGGGATTTACTATACACACGACACCTCGCGACCTGGACGTATTCGTCTGTTGGTTTTGTTGGTTTGCTGGTTTTTGTTGGTTTTTGTTGGATTGCCAACGCTCGCGGCCTGGTGTCGTCGTCCTTAGTGGAGAATAAAGTTGAGCGAGTGGCTCTTGGGCGTCGAGTACGAGCCGTCCGAGCTGTCTCCTTCGTCGTCTGGGTGGCGGCCGTTTGGACCGCCCACGCCGTCCACGCTCGCGTCGTACTCGACACCACGGCGTCCGTTGGGCATGCGTCCTCCTCCTCCTCCTCCTCCTCCGCCTTGGTAGTGCGGGTGCGGCATCATACCGCCGCGTGCGGCCATCATGCGTGGGTCCACGTCGCGTCCGCCGCCTCCCATCGACTGCGGCGGACCGTGCGCACGGTCCCCACCGCCACGCATCATTCCATGGGAGCGGCCCATAGGGTCGCGCATCTCGTACTCGTCGTAGCCGCCGCCACCACCGTAGCCTTGTCCCCCAGGCGGACCGCCCGGACCGCCACTGCGTCGCCCGCCACCACCACCACTGTGCGGGCCACGCATCGGGCCGCCGTTGTCCATCATCGGAGGAGCACCACCACGGCCTCCACTACCGTTACCGTTGGCGCCACCGTTGCTGCTGCTTCGTCCCGAGCCCGACCGTGGCGCGGGACCGCCCGTGATGGCCGGCGGCTGGTTCTGGTTCTGGAGATACTCCTCTTTCATGGCGCGCAGATCGGCGAGCGGCAACCCCATGAAGACACCAAAGCCGTAGTATACCTTCTCCTCTTCGCTGTCATCCACACCGCCGGCGTAGCCTCCTCCTCCTCCTCCTCCTCCTCCGCCCATGCGCGGCGCGTCACGGACTGCAAGGCGGTCCTCCATTGTCTACCGGTTCAAGTCGTTTGTGTGTCGGTTCGAAAATGGAGGGGGTCCAACTGAACGAGGTTTCGAACTCCGTCAGTTAAAAACAAATTTCAGCTGAGATCCATAACGGACACAGTGTTATGAACATGTTGAAAAACGAATGTAGCCATGTGAAAAGCTCGTGCGTCTCACTTGCGGCGGCGGAAGCGCTTGTACGACTTCTTGGACTTGGACTCGAGGTCCTCCCCAGCGCTGCGCTTCTTGTACTCGCCGTCAGTCGTGATATTCGAGCCGATCTCTTGGTAAAGTTGGCGGAACTTGCGGATCGAGCCAATGGGCCGCAAGGGCTCGGCCAGCAAGTGCGCAAGCTCGCGCCGCATCGACTCGACGCTTTCGCCATTCTTCTTTTTCGTCTTGTCCGTCTTTTGCTTTTTCGAGTCGAGCTCCTGGATCAAATTCTCGTCGAATTCCAAGTCGGCTTCCTTGGCCATTTGGCTGAACCACGTCTCCTCCGACTTGACCTTGCCCATGACGTTCTCGTGGTCGTTGACGCCCGTCGCGAGCCGCAGTCGCTCGTCAATGACTGGCAGAAATCGGTGGTCAAACGGAAAATCCGCCAGTCCCGTGGGGCGCTGCAGCATCTTGCAGATCTGCGTGTGGTACTTGGCATCGGCCGGTGCGACGAGCGAGATACTCAGCCCTTCCTTGTTGGCGCGGGCCGTTCGCCCACTGCGATGCACAAACACTTCGGTCGAGCGGGCAATGTGGTAGTGGACGACATAGTCGACGCTTGGGATATCGAGACCGCGTGCAGCCACGTCGGTCGCAATCAGAATGCCGCTTGGGTTGGCCTTGAAGCCATCGAGCTTCTTGAGTCGTTGCCGCTGCTGCATTTCGGCATGGAGTGCAAACACTGGCAGCTTGAGCAGCATGAGTAGATTCGCGAGCTTGCGCACTTGGTGGATCGAGTTGAGAAACACAATCGTCTTGCCTGGGTACTGTGTGAGAAAGTAGTAGAGATACGTGTCCCGTGTGTCGTCAGTGACCTCGTGCTGGCACAGTTCGAGCCCCGCGGGCAGAGACAGCGCAACGTTCTCTTGCTGCTTCTTGCGCTGCTTCAAGATCTCTTCCTCGGTCATGGTCGAGCCGGGCGTGGTCGTCGACTCGTCGATACTCATGTCCACGACCGCGGGCTTGCCACGCAGACCCACTCGCTTCATGACGCTCTCCAAAACAGTCAGTGCATGGCGGTGCTTTGTCTTTTTCTTGCCGCTCTGGAAGCGCCCGCCCTCCGGAATCGTCAGCGTCGCCGAGAACAAAAACGTTTGTCGTGGGATATGGTGTTTGCTTGGCGTTAAGGCCACCACTGTCTTGTCCTCTTGCTCGTCTTCTTCTTCTTCGCCATCACTGTCACCGTGCTGCTCGTGGAACCGCTCCATGTCCTGGAGCATCATGACCTTGGTCTCGCCCACCAACGATGGATCTCCAATCTCGTCATCCTCGTCGTCCTCGTCGCTGTCTTCATTATCGGACAGATCCTTCAGCTCGTCGCTCTTGTTGGCACTGTACTTGACGACCTCGAAAATCTTTTCGACTTCGGCGTACGATCCGGCTTGCAGCATACGATCAGCTTCATCAATCACGAGGAACCGCAGCGTCTCATCGAGGTCCTTGAGGTGTGCGTGGCTGGAATCGATAAGATCCCACAACCGCCCAGGCGTGCCAATCACAATCTCGGGCTTGTACGTCATCATGCGCATCTGCTTTTGCACGGCCATGCCACCGACCAGCGTCACGATGCCAATCTCTCGGTTGGGCACCATCTTCTCCAAGTGCTGGTGGATCTGAAGCGCGAGCTCTCGCGTCGGCGTGAGGATCAGCGCCTTGCAGTTTTGGATATAATCGGGGCGTTGCTTCTCAACCAGCAATTGGCTCAGAATGGGCAATCCAAACGCGAGCGTCTTACCGGACCCCGTGGGCGCGGCACCAACGACGTCGCGGTTGTCAATCAACGCTGGGAAAATGGTCCGTTCCTGGATCGGTGTCGGCGATAGAAAGCCGCTCGCGTGAAGTGAGTGGCGCAACAGTGGGTGGAGCTTGAACTTGTCCCACTTGGGCAGATGCACAGCAGATACGGGGCCGCCCGGGGGCGTCTTCTTGGCCTTGGTGGGCTTGGCGGACGCTGCATCGGGGTTTTGCTTTTTGGCTTTCTTGGCGTCTTTCTTGGACTGTTTGAACGGTGCCGTTGCGGACGGAGCCTCTTCCTCTGGAACCACCTCTTCATGGACCTCCTCCGCCTTAATCAGTTTCTCCTCCGCATTGACTCCCTCCTCCTCTTTGATGCGCTTCTCCTCCTTTTCCTCCTCCTTGATCAGCTTCTCCTCCTCTTTCTGCTGCTGCTTGCCCTTCTTACGCTTGCGCTTCTTGCTGGCGGGCTCGCTAGTGTTGGATGGTGCGGTCGACTCGCCCGATCTGCATGACATCAGCGCCAACAAATCCGTAAATATGTTGGTTTTCCAACAGAGCGCTCCCTACCAAACGTACCCAATAACCAACATCTTGCTGCCGGTCGCCGACGTCTTCAGCGTGTAATCTGTAAGAGCAAGACCATTAAGATATGCCAACATGTCCCATTATTATTGGCGCCAACGGCAACGCACCCGTGAGCTCTTCGACCTCAAACATCGAGCCGTCCTCAAAGCCCTCGATCTGGATCTCGTCCATGTCGATGCGCTTCCATCCGTCGAGACTGGGCATCTCGCTCGCCGCTGACCGCTTCTTGCGCTTCTTGCTGCGCTTGACGCCGCTAGCGTCCGCGTCCACAATCATTGGCACGCTGTCGTCGCCCATGGTGAGTCCTTGGCGTACGTGACGTTTCCAACAACTTGCGTGGGGCAACCAACGAAAATTGGGTCATCTGGAGCAGAGTGATGGTGCCTTGATTGCGGTTGAGCCCTGCCTCCAACCAGCCAATTTCCACCAATCGAAAGTATCCAATTTACCTATAAAACGAATATTCACAAATCAAAGAGAAGGGTGAAATGCCCACTTGGCGTTGTGAGACTTTCGGAGGGTCAGAGAAATCCTTCCGCACTCGTCCTCCACAGCTTCCATGCGCGCGTTCGGCATTGCGCGCTCGCGCTGCCTGCGTGCCGTAGCCAACGCACACGTCGCCACCTCCATACCTGGAGTCTCCTCTACTCGGCCATGCAACTCTAGTCTCTTAACTCGCTCGGGAGCCTTCGCGACGAACGTCACAGTCCACGTCCACTCGCCGCTGCTGGGCCACTCGCGTGGCCTGTCGACCTCGACGTTCGTGTCGAGCCACTACCAGCTAGAGGACCCACACGAGATCCCAACTTTCCTCGAGCGCAAGGGCATGGCGTTCCGCGCGACGGACACGCACATGATCGTCAAGGAGTGTCCGTTCTGCCATCCAACCCGTGGCAAGTTGGACAACCTCTTCAAGCTCTACGTGCACCGCGCCAAAGGCGTGTACAAGTGCCACCGCTGCGGCTCTGCCGGCTCGTGGTTTGATTTCAAGCAAAAGCTTCAAACCAACGTCACTGTTGGCTCGGCGGGCGGCATGATGTACGCTGGCGATAGTAGCTCGGCATTCGCCGAGACCAAGGTCATTTCGGTGCTGGACAATGCCAAGGCCATGGCGATCCAACGCAATCTGTTGGACGATCCAGCATTCGAGGCCGTGCGCTCGTATTTGACCGAAGTGCGTGGCATTAACGAGCGCGTGTTGGCCAAGTACGGCGTCGGCGCGATCGAGCAGCCGTTCCGCGGCGACGACGGCCAGCAGCAAATCTCGAAATGCATTTCGTTCCCGTGGATGGCGCGCCAAGAAGATTTGGACGCTATGGGTGTTGTGCGCAGCCAGGCGTCGCCCGAGTCGCCCGACAAGAACCAATTTGACGTCATTCGTCTCAAGCTGCGCGGTGTGGAAAACAAGACCCACCAGCGGCTCGTACCTAAAGGCGGCAGCTGGGGGCTTTTTGGCTGGAACACGGTGCCGACGTTGGCCGAAGAGATTGTCGTGACCGAAGGAGAGTTTGATGCCATGGCCGTGTACCAGGCCACGGGGCTGCCGGCCGTGTCGCTGCCCAACGGCTGCCAGTCGCTGCCGCCCAATGTGCTTCCACTGCTCGAGCGGTTCAAGAAGATTTATCTCTGGATGGACAATGATGCGTCAGGCCAGGCCAACGTCGAGAAGTTTGCGACCAAGCTCGGCGTCACGCGAAGCTTTATCGTGCGGCCACCCGCAGACCCGCAAGGACCACGCATCAAGGACGCGAACGACGCGCTGCTCGCTGGTGTCGATCTGAAAAAGATGATTACAAAAGCCGAGATTATTCCGCACAGCCAGATCGCGACCTTTGAGCAATTGCGGCGTGACGTGTACGAGGAGATTGTGAATCCGATCCGCGCGTGCGGCGTGCAGTCGCGCACGCTGCCCTCGCTCAACCGCTTGCTCAAGGGCCACCGTCCGGGCGAGGTCACGATCCTGACGGGCCCCACGGGCTGCGGCAAGACGACGCTGCTGAGCCAGCTTTCGTTGGATCTATGTGGCCAGGGCGTCAACACGTTGTGGGGCTCGTTTGAGATCAAGAACACGCGGTTGATCCAGAAAATGCTCACGCAGCTCGCCGGCACGAGCCTTCTCGGCGACGTTGACGCGTTTGAAATCGTGGCCGACAAATTCGAGGCGCTGCCCATGTACTTTTTACGGTTTTTCGGGAGCACTGACGTCGACGAAGTGCTGGACGCGATGGAGTACGCCGTGTACGCCTATGACGTGCAGCACATTTTGCTCGACAATGTGCAGTTTATGATGTCGGGCCAGGGCCGCGGGTACGACAAGTTTGAGCGCCAGGACCAGGCGCTTGACAAGTTTCGCAAGTTTGCGACCCAGCAAAACGTCCACTTGACGCTCGTGATTCACCCGCGCAAAGAGCAGGAAGACGTTGACTTGACCTTGACCTCGGTGTTTGGCACGGCCAAAGCCACTCAAGAGGCCGACAATGTACTGATTCTGCAGCGCTCCAAGGGCGAAAACAAGCTCGATGTCCGCAAGAATCGCTTTGACGGTACGCTTGGCTCGATCCCGCTCGTGTTTGACAGCGAGTCGAGTTCACTTAAAGAAGTGAGTGAGCACACGATGGACGAGAGCGTCGCGTCGATCCACTTGGAGGCCGAGATGCGGCTCGAGCAAAAGATGCGGCAGCAGCAGCTAGAGCGCGCGGCCAAGAGCCACGCGGTGGAGCACTCGACGGAGCCGCCACGGCGATTCGAATATTCGAACGAGTACCATGAGGTCGACGATGAAACGAGTGCGTCGGGGGTGCTCTACAGTCTCAAGGCGGTCGATGGCGCGCCCATGACGTCCGTGGCGACTCTCAAGCTGAATGGAGGGCCGCATGTCAATGGCTACGTGAACGGCCTGAATGGTCTCAACGGTCTCAACGGTCGCCACCCCAAGGATGACGAGCCGCACGGTCCGTCCACCGGTGGGTCGGTTGGATCCCCTGGTGTCTCCCCGTCGCGTGGTCCAAATGGAGCGGTTCGACGCGGCCCAAGCGCGCATGCAAGCAACTCGGGCTCGGAGCCGTTCTCGCTCTTCACGCCCATCATCACACGATAAACTCGGTCATAACTTTTTAGTATAGTTTGTCTACAGGACGCTCTCTCTCTCGCTTGTGTGTGTTTCAAAATCCCCATTTCTATCCGTCTATCAACACTGGGTATTTTAATATCTCACTACCGTACGACCGAGAGTTGCTCGTAGATGGTCCAGGTCACCGCCGTCGACAGCGTCCGCTTGAGCACGCGCGGCACAATGCCCTTGGCAAAGCCCCGTGCGCCTTCGTCGTGCCAAATCTTGGTCAGCGTGTCCTGCAGACTCAGCGAGTTCTTGACCGCCAGCAGTTCCCCCGTAGCGCCCTTTTGTACGATCGTGAGCTGCATGCGCGTCTTGACAACGTCTGCTGGATGGACCACGGTTGTCGCGAGCACGCCGGCGACCACGCCGCTGCCAAAATTGATGGCGTACGGCGGCAGATCGGTCGCGCGGGCCTCGACGTTGCTTTGTAGTCGCTTGTAAAGGAGTACGTAGAGCCCCGAGAAGGGCACGTCGCGTGCAAGTGTCGGCAGCATGCCGCGGTAAAGGCCGCGCACGCCTTCGTCGCGCAGCACGTGGCGTAGTACGTCCATATTGCCGCTGTACGTGCCCGCTGGCTGCCACTCCATGCGCGCCTTGATGATGGTCAGCGGCGACACAACCGAGCCGGCAAACGTACGTGCAAACGCGCCAGACAGAAACGTATTCAGCGACGTGTTGGGCACGCTCGCGAGACACTGGTCGAGGGTCGTAAAGTAGAGCCCAGCGCCCCCCGCCACGCGGATGAGCGTCGCCGACGTGCCGCGCCACAGCGACCGTAGGCGGTCTACGAGAGGCGCCTGCTTGGTGAGCACGGCCACCACCGATGGCGCGGGCTTGTTGCAGCCGAACGCGCCCTGCTGGTGCGTGCGCAGCACGTCGAGCGGCTGGAACGCAAGCGCCGAGAGCATGCCCGAGAGCGCGCCGGCCGCGAGCTTCTTGGAGCGCTGCTGCGGCTTGGCTGCCTCCTTCGCAAGGGGCAATGGCGCGATGGCAGACGTGACGACCGTCGGTGGAGCATGCGTCGCCGCGGCCGAGGACGCCATCGAAGAGCGAGCGGATGGGCGAAGCCTGACGTCGACGAGACTGGGATGACTCCAAAGACGTGGTGACAGGCGGGCACCCGTGGCCTCAGATCTGATCCGGAGTGGCGTTCCATAATCGAGACCACCATTCTGTCTGTATTTCCATTTTCGTAAATACGCTTTTCGGAATATTTACGTAAAAAGACTTTTTTCCGCTTGAAGCTTTTTTTTGAGAGGAAGGAATCCAAAAGCTTCGACCTGGGTTGACGGACGACCCATTTCCTTTCACTTCCGGAAGAAGCCACCAAGCAACCAACAACTTCATCAGCATCATGGCCGACGGGTACGATCCGCAGAAGTCGCGTGTGGCCGAGGACACGCTCGCGGACTTTCTGCGCGCGCCGCTCACCGGTGACCTCACAGAGGTGCCGGGCATCGGCAAGGCCGCGGTCGGCAAGCTCGCCGAGGGCGACGTCAAGATCGAGAACACGTTCCAGCTCATTGGCCAGTTCTTGCTGCTCAAGGTTGGTATACAAAGCACACGTAATGTGTGGATATGGAATAACTGACGCGTTTGTTGTGTGGGTGCAGGAGAGCTCGGAGGAGAACGAGGACGGGCTGATCGACTGTGCCGCGCACTGCAATGCGTTCTGGTTCTGGCTCAAGTCCAAGGGCATCTCGGCCTACCGCAGGTATGGCAAACACTGTCGATCTTGATGTGGGTAATGGGAGGAAAGCTGACGATGTGACCCGTGGTTTGTAGTGGTATTGTGATGGCGATCGCCGAGAAGGTCAACACCATGCTGCCAGGTATTTATGACGCGGCCGAGTTCCAGTAGACGCCCCTCCACTCTTCAGCTTCCAGAAAGAAGACACCCGTTCCTCTCATCTTATTAAAGCAATCCCCCGTTTGTTGGTGCTGCGTATCAACCAACACCTTCGTTTCGGAGCTGGCGCGCGATGCTGATTTTGTTGGTGGGACGGGAAAGCGATCATCGTCCATATGACGCTGAACTAGTAGGCTTCATTCCCGAACTGCGTTTGCTTCCACTAAGAAAATACATCATCAACTTAGGAAAGTCGCTATCTCTCTCTCCATTATACAGGCGCTTAGTGGCGGCGATTGTGCAGTCCATTTTCGTTGGGTTTCCCGCCACTGCAACTTCCCCCATTGAAGTGACAAATTGTCACTATAATTTCCACCCCGCCTCCTCGGGGCCATGACATCCCTCCTCGCCCCGCCCCAATCCTTCCTTCTCCCTCCACAACAAGAAAGCGAGCCAACAAGCTCGTGGACACGCGCATCTCATCGAACGTTGGATCTCCCAACTTCCAACAAGCAAGAGACGAGAAATCTCCCCATGGCCAGAGGTGCGTTCCAGTATGGGAGATGATGCCATCCATCAATCACTCGTGGGGCTGAGTCTATATCTATCTATGGAACAGGAACGGGTCACGCGCCAGCCAACGACGTGATCGAAGTCAGCGACAGCGACAGTGACGGCGCCGGCCAGAGCGCCGCCGCGTCCAGACACATGCGGAAACCGTCCGAGTGGGCGTTTCTCGAGTCACCGTCTCATTCGTTTAACGCCGACGAATCGGACGACTTTGAGCGGCCGCCGCGGCGCGACAAGCGACCGTCGCCCATGAAACCCACCAAGGTCCCAAAGAAGCAAAAGGCAAAAGTGACGGCCACGGCCAAGCGAACGACGCCCGTCAAGCAGCGCAAGACCAGCAGTAAGCAACAGCGCAAGTACAGCGACGAGGACGAGGACGAGGACGACGAACCAGAGGAAGAGCGTCCAAAGCGTGTGGTCACGCGCCATTTGTTCTCGGACCACTTGACCATGAGTGAGCTGCAGGCGCAGGAACGTGAACTGACTCGACTGCGCGCGCTGAATCTCAAGGCCCAGGCGAGCGCGAGTGAAGCCCACACCTCTAGTCACACCAACGGCAAGTTGGGAAAACCCTCCCCGGCGAAAAATCCCACCGTGGTGGCGGTGAAGCCATCGACTGTCAAGCCCAAGCCAGCGTCAGTATCGCCCTCGGCTGGTTTCGGCCGCACAGTGTTGGCGACGACTTTGGCACGCAAGCAGCAGGAACTGGGGTGGCCTATGACGTCGTGTTCTTCGGCCAGCAGCAAGACAACGAAGACGAATACCGACGTCGAGAACGGAAACGGTGAGCGCCGCCGCCCTGCCTATGAAGGAGAAGAAGAAGAAGAGGAGGAAGAAGAAGAAGAGATCGATGAGGAGGAAGTCAGCGACGACTTTGAGGACGATATTGTTGAAGCCAAGAAGGCGGCACTGCGTGCGTCGCTGGCATTGGCCCAGAAGCAGAAGAACAAGCCGTCCCGCGTGGGCATTAAGAGCGTTCAATCGACGCCGTCGCCTCCGTCATCTCCTCCTCCGCCGCCACGGCGATCGTCCAACAGCAAGGACGCCAAGAAGAAGAAAGTTTTGACACCACCGTCTTCTCCGTCTCCTCCGCCCACTCCACCGTCACGACGGTCGTCCAATGGCAAGTTTGTCAAGACGACGCCAACAAAATCGAACAAATACACACCTACGAAATCGAACAAACCAACGCCAACATATTCCAACAAACCGACGCCAACAAAATCGAACAAACCGACGCCAACAAAATCGACCGAACCGACGCCAACAAGATCCAACAAGCCAACGTCCACAAGATCCAACAAACCGACACAACCTGTACGGAAACAGCCGAGGGTCACACTGCCAGAAGAGCCCCGTGCTAAGCGCCATAAGAGTGGCCAGGGCTTGCTCTCGGAATGGCTGTCGGTCAGTGAGTTGCAGGCGCAGGAGCGAGAATGGTCGCGGCTTCAGCGTGATCTGAAATCCAACGAACCGCCCGCGCCACCGCCGCCGTCTAAGTCCAAAGACAAGACGCGTCGAGACAGGACCGCTGCCTCACGGAAAGCTCGCGCCGACAGCGAGACCAGCAGCGACGCGAGCCTGGTGGATATCATTGAGTTGATTGAGGACGATGACGACGAGGAGGAAGACGCCCACGACAATGATGCCGAGTTTATGCCACCAGTGGCGCCTGCTCCCAAGAAGAAAGCCAACACGAGCAAGTCCAAAAAGACCGCAGCACGACGACGGCCTAGCGCGCCTTTGAAACCACCCGCACCACGACCAGCGAGTCAGCCGTCGAATGGCAACTCGAAACTGCCAGCGGATGTGCTGGCCAAGCCGCGTACCGCAGCCGAGACGGTCCCCCATGGCACGACGTGGCGACGACTGAGCTTTCCGTCCGCACCAGTCAATCTGTTGCCACTGCCGGCCGAGATGTCTCGACCATTCGAGTCGACTGTGGACAAACCACTGATTGCGTTTGACGACAATGGCGACCTCGACGACAAGTGCCGGCTCCTGTCATCGTTTGGCAAATCTAAATCCTTTTTACTCACGAGTGATCCCAGCAAACCAGCGCTGTCCCAAGAAAAAATGAACGAACGCGTCGTGGAATTACTGGAGACGTGGATGCCGCGTATCAAGGGGTGTTATACACGCAAAAGCAATGCGATCGTGCAAGAAGCGCGTGCCAAGACGGCTGAGTATGTGCGCCTCCGTGATGAGAAGATCCAGGCGATTATCAAGCGCGGTACGGACCGCCATGCGCTGCCGGTCGAGAAGCTGTCGGTGTGTGGAGCCGAGCGAGCACTTGCCCAGCAACTCCTGCTCGCGAAAGGTGTCTATCCACTGGACGTCAAGGACGCTGCGGTCAAGGTGGGTCGCGACGAGACGTTCCACGGCGAGAAGGAGATTATCCCGCATGCGATTTCAGAGCTGGCCGTCGTCCGACAGATTAGCCGCTCGACCACTTTTATTGGCATTACGGCAAGCGTGCGCGTCGAAGACGATCCGATCTTGCGGTACGTGCCGTACTTTGGCGACCACGACAATGGCGACGCGATCGACGTCAAGGCCTATGACGCCGTGCGCGCCAAGGACGCCGCGGACGGTGCCAAGTCGGCCAATGGACTCGACAATGAAGCCCACGAATACATGCTGCGGCTCGTGATTGCCGAGTATGGCGATTTGGAGACAGTGTTCAACGCGCTCAAGCACATTGCGGGCTTTGCGCAGCCGTATACCGAGTATTGTGAGATTAAGAAACGACTGGATGCTCGCGAGGCGGCCAGCAAGCGTATGCAGGAGATTCGAGAATTCATGGCGAACGACAAGGAGGCAGACGAAGACGCTGCGACCCGTGTGGCCCTGAAACATCTCACCCAGAATCTCCATCCGTTTGCTGACAAGAAAAGAGAACGAGTACCGCTCGCCGAGCGGCTCGCGTCCCACTGGACGTTCTTCAATACGAACTTGGTGCCGTCGCAGTCTCGCCCAGTGAAAGCGTTCCGTCGCCTCTTGGGACTGCGCCACACGACCGACTATGTCGATTTGTCCGAGACGTATCGTGATTTGTTTTGCCGCATGTGCTACAAGTACGATTGCCCAGAGCACGGCATTGAACACCCGATGCCAACGCGACGGGTCGACCCTTTGTATCCGACGACGCGGTATTCGCCCTTGGTGGTGGCGGAAGGAGAAGTCAAGGACGACGATGAAGATGAGGAAGAGACCAAGCCCGCAGCGAGAGAAGAGAAGGACGAGGAAGACGAAGAGATCAAGTCAGCGGAGGAAGAGGAGAAGGTAGATGATGGCGACGAAGAGACCAAGCCGTCGGCCAAGGCGGTCAACACATCCGAAGAAGAGGGGGCTTCTAGTCAGCAGAACGCGGTGGCATTGGTGAAAAAGGCGGAGGAAGAGACGGAAGCCGTCGACGTCGATGAGACGAAGCCCTCGGCGAACGAGGTGCATGTCTCCGAAGAAGTCGAGACTGCTAGTCAGCCGACCGCGGTCGCGGTGGTGGAAAAGGCGGACGGAGGAGATAACAAAGACGACAATGGCGAACCCACACAGGCAATGGACGTCATGGACCTCGCGAGCGAGTCCAGCGCGACGACGGCCGAGTCCCAGGAGACTATCGATCTGTCGGCGATGGAGCCGCGGCGGTCGTCTCGCTCAGGCACGCGGGCGAGCACATTGGCGACCATCAATATCGAGTCCCAGCTGATCATGCAGGGATTCAAGACTCGCGCCCAGCGATCGCGCGGCAAGCCGGCGCCAAAGCGAACGAAGGGTGGCGATGAGTCGGAATATCTCGACGACTCGCACCGCGTGCTGATCGCGAGCAAGGTTCGCAAGTTTCTCAAGGCCGGCGAGACGTGTAGTGCGCGCTGCTGGAAAGTTGACGAGACTGAAGCCAAGGCTGCGACCGGTGGAGATGACTTTACCGAACCCGAGGAAGAGATCCAGTCGCGCCTCACTACTTCTGAGTTGCTCGTGCTGCAAAAGCTTCGTTACACTGTGGGCGACAATGCCTGCATGATTGCGTCTGTATTGCAGTCGCTGTCGTGCCGTGAGGTCCACACGTACTTGGTCAGCCAGCAGCGCAACAAGCCCACAGACCAGCAGGGGTACTTTTCTCCAGACGTGAGCGGCGGCAAGAAGAACCGCAAGCGTGGTCGTGCGACCGCGGCTTTACCCGGTAATAACCGCGAACTGCTCAAGCGCACGCGCCACCAGCGGCTCAAGGACACGTCGAGTGCGAACCACGACTATGAGCCGTGCAACCACGAAGGGATTTGCGACTTTGGCGCGAGCTGCTCGTGCATGAAGCGCGACCACATGTGCGAAAAGGCCTGTTCGTGCTCGCGCGACTGTCCGAATCGCTTCCAGGGCTGCAAGTGCTCGATGGGCAATTGCCGCACGAACCAGTGCTCGTGTTTTGTGGCCATGCGCGAGTGCAACCCCGATCTGTGCCACTCGTGCGGCGCCTCGGACGTGCCCGTGCTCGTGTACAATCCGGCTTTTCAGTCGGTGCCGTCGCAAGAGCTCGGTATTTGCTGCAATGTCAATGTCCAGCGCGGGCTCCACAAGCGACTGGGCGCGTCGTACTCGCGCACGCATGGCTGGGGCGCGTTTGCGCTGGAGCCTATCAAGAAGGGCGAGTTTATCTACGAGTACACGGGCGCGATCATTTCGCACGACGAGGCTGAGCGACGCGGATCGATTTACGACAAGCTCAACATTAGCTTTTTGTTTGACCTGAACGAAGACTCGGTCGCTGACGCGATCCGCACGGGCAACAAGAGCAAGTTTTGCAACCACGCGAACGTTGGCCAAAAGTGCCACGCACGCATTTTCCGCGTGGGCGGCGAGCACCACATTTCGATTTGGGCGTTGGCCGATATCCGCAAGGGCGAGGAGCTCTTTTTCAACTATGGGTACCACGGCGAGTCGGCGCCCGTGTGGAGCCAGGGCGCGCGTATCACGGAGACGTCCAAGCGCGAGGCCGACGAGGCGGCTGCGGCCGCCGACACGGCCAGCGAGACGGGCACGGGCGGCGAGCCCGAGATTGTAGCCATTGAGTGAGCCGGAGATTTACCGTAAACTGGCGGGAAGGGCAGGAATATGCAAATACCTATGAAAACCGATATGTATATGTTGGGACCGAGCATATATAATTTCTGATAGAATTTGAACTCGAAGCAGAGACAAGAAAGAAAAAGAGAGAGGAGGGAACAGAGAGGAGGAAAGATGAACTGGGTCAACAGCTCGCTGCAGCTCGCGGGCACGCTGCTCGAGTCAGTGGACCAGCACGCGGCGCTGACGCTGTCGTCAAACGGAGCGGAGGACGGAGGAGGAGGAGCGGACGGCGGTGTGGCGGAGCAAGGAGGAGCCGCAGAGGAGGGCTTGCTCTCGACGATCAAGAAGGGGATCTCACGAGCGACCGAGTCGGCGCGAGGCACCCCCAAGGCGAGCGATGACGAATGGGAAGCAGGGGAGGACGGAGTGGAGGAGAGAGGGGAGGGGAGCGACCCACGAGGAGGAGGAGACGTGTCTGGCCTTGGCCGTCAAATCCCTGTGCGGTCCCCACCGGGGTCGACCTCGTCGGCCAAGAGTATTCTGCGGCAGACGCCGCCTTCCTCGTCCTCTGGCAGTAGCACGCGCGTCCTTCGCTCGCCGTCATCCCCAGCACCCGTCTCGTCCTCTGTGGAGGCGGAGCTGTCGCGACTGCAAAAGGAGAATGCACGGCTCAAGTCGGAAGTGCGACTGAAAGACAAGGTCCTAGCGACTCACCAGCAAAGCGTCCGCGTCTATGAAGACGAGATCGAAGCGTTGGAAAAGGAATGCACCAACAAATTGGACGAGACGCAGCAGCAGATGGCGCAATTGCGCATGGAGAAGGACGCCGACGAGAAGAATTTTGTGCAGGCGCTCGAGCTCAAGGAGTCGCAGCTGCAGACGCTGCTGAGCGATTTGCGGACAGCGCAAGACGCGGAGCGACGCCGCACTGACGAGGCCGAGCAGCTCCGTGCTGAGATTGCACGTGGCGAAGAATCCAAGGATTCGCTGTGGACCAACGCGGCGTCGGCGAGCCAGCAGTCTGAGGAGATTGTCGCGTCGCTGCGGCTCGAATTACAGGAGGCGCAGACGAATTTGAGCCACGCCAAGCGCGAGTTTGCCGATACGAAAGCCAACATGTATGACCGCCAGGCGCTGCTCGAGAAGACCAATGCCGAGCTGTCGACTAGTGTCGCGACACTGGGACGCGAACTGGCCAAGGCCAAGGAAGCAGCCACGGTGACGCCCAATGGAAGTGCTGTGGGTGGGGGTGGTGCTGCTGGGGCGACGTCGATAGCAGCAGCGTACGCGCAGATCCAAGACGAGTACCGGAAAGTGCAGCAGACGCTCGTGGTAACGAAGAAGGCACTCCATGACGAGACCCGCAAGAATGAGATCCATGTGCAGGAGATCCAAAGTCTCACATACGAAGTCAAACGCCTGAAAGAGACGCTCGTGACGGCACAGGACGAGACCTCCAAGCAAGTGATAGTGCTCACCAAGACCAACGCCGAATTACAGGAAAAGCTGGTGCAGTGGGAGACGAGTGCGAGCCAGCAGACCTCGTCGACAGACAGTGAAGCACGGATCCGTACGCTGACGAATCGGCTAATTGAAAAGCAGGAAAGTATTGATGCGTTGCGCAGCAAAATCACGACGCTCGACGTGCGACTCGCCGACGCGCAGAGCCGTAGCGAGACGGCCGAGAACAAGCTCGCGCAGATTGAGCGCAATGGCGGCGTCGTCGCCATGGATATGGAGATGGGCACGTCGGTCGCCGTGGGTCAAGGAGGTCGCAAAGGTGGCGCGCGCGTGCGATCGAACCGCATGGCCCATACAATCTCACGCGTGGCTCCCGTTGTGGAACGCAGCGCCCGTGTCGTGTCGGCGCTGGACGGACTGGATCGGTGGCTGCTCTTTTTGGGGCGCGTGTTCCTCAGCATGCCCGTGGCGCGACTGGCGCTGCTGTGCTACGTGGCGCTGATCCACTTTTGGGTGTTTATGGTGCTGAGCTTCCACACGAGCCACTTGAACGAAGAGGTCCACGACGCAGCGACTGGAGCTGCTGGCGTCGCTGCGAAGGGACACGGCCTGAATGCACCCGGGATGTTTCCGGATGGCATGCAAGTGCCCCCGTAAGTTAACTAAACTCATTTCCGAGTCTGAGTCGTTTTTTCGATGGGAGTGTTTTGTCCCTTATCGCGATTTTTAAACAAGGGACCATTAAAAAAAAGGTTCAGCGCGACTGTCCAGTAGGGTCTAAAAAGTCCCCTAAAATGGAGGAGCTGCCGACTCCGCAGTGCCGAGGAGGCATCCTAGGCTGGGATTCGCGCGAAGCAGATCGTGAGAGTGCACGTTCGTCGGATATCCATTGCGGAAAGAGGCTGCTGTTTGTGGGTTCAGTGTTCTAGCGTTGTTCGTTCTCCTCCCCACACAGGAGACCTCCACCTCTCGTTTGAAGAAATCTGTCTCACTCCTTCGCTCCTCCACCAGCTGGTGTGTGTTTGTTAGACTGTTCTCCGCTCCTCTCCTCCCTGATTTTTGTGAGGGTCCGTGGGACTGTGTCGTTTTTTCAGGTCGTCGATCGCGTGCGGTTAGTCCTTTTGGCCACCATTTCCCGCTTATTGCGAGCGTCGCTTTTCCCGGGCCACGAGAGTTCCAACGTCTCGCGGTCCGCCTCCTCCTCTCCGACGTCCTCTCCGCGCTCATCGTCCCCTGTGCGCCACCGCCATCCTCCGCCGTACTACGTGCACGAACCCTCCTCCTCGTCCGCAGGTCCCCTCCTCCACGTGGACGACGCGTCCGCCTTTGCCTACATCGAGATGAGCGAACACACGGCCGCGTCCCCTGGCTCCTCCGCCGTCGCGCTCGACGTGACCAACTCGGACTCGAGCAACGCTCGCTCCGCTCCGCCGTCCGCTTCCGAGCTCACGTGGCTCCGCCGTTGTCTACCCATATTCGTCCAGCCCGAAGTGGACGTGGCCAATGGCAATGGTCTGGTCAAGGTCTTTTTCCGCTTTGAACGGGATGACATGACCGGCCGCCTCGACTGTAAGCTATGCGTCGTGCTCGCCGGCGAGGCCTCGTACAACCGCGTCTGGGCTACGCGCGAGAACCTCTTGGCCACGCTCATGTACCGCACGTTCAACCGCCGCACCTACAAGCGCACAGCCGACATCAACTACATGGACTTTCGGTGCGTACGCTCCTCCTCCTCCTCCTCCTTCTCCTCCTCATAGAGGATCCTCTAACTAATTTGATGTGGATATGATAGAGGCGTCGATTTGGCACCCGACAGCGCGACGCCGTGGACGTCCGTCTTCAGCTTTGACCACGGCGGCGATCAGCGCTGGGCGCAAGGCGACAAGGCCGACGTGTGCTGCTGGTTCTCGCTCATGCACCACTACAAGGAGGACGTCGCGGCGAGCGCGTGGCGCCGCGAGAACCACCGGCCGTTTGTCTACCTCAACACGTGCAACCACATGATTGGCGAGCGCGACACGAACGATGCGCTCCCCAAAAAGGAGTGGAGCGACTATGCGTTCCAAGAAGGAGACGCCGAGGACGCGTTCCACTATGCCGTCGACCACGTGCCCACCAAGTGCAATCTCTATTCGCTCGTTTGCTTTCTCAAGGCACGCAACGGCGACCGCAACGCCGACGGACTGCTGCGCGACTGTGGCGGCCGCGGCCGCCAGGGCGTGCCCACGCGGACGCGGCAGTCCATCTACATTAAGGGCCCACCGTCCACCAAGGGCAACGCCACGCCCAATGACTCGACGCCGCTCACATAGATTGTTCCCTCTACACGATTGCATACAGTACGCCCCCCAAAACTAAGTTCCGTACGTATAGTAACGTATATCCATATTCAAACCCAGTCGTCTTCTTCTCTTCC
>JAADVC010000542.1:0-19044 GCA_023334575.1 Pythium volutum
AATGAGACGACCGCGCTCAAGCCCATTGAAATGCCCAAGACCTCGCTCATCGAGGAAGGTGAAGTCGGCGGCGATTACGAAGAGAGCTGGCTTAAGACTTTCGATTTCTATTTCCTCGTCGGTATGCTCGGCTATTGCGCCGTGATGCTCATTCTCACCAAGATCTACGCGCCAGAACTCTTTTCGTCACCCATCTTCTGGATCATGCAGCTGCCCAAGCTCGGTGTCATGATGCTCGTCTCACTGATCGGTGGGATTATCTGCCGCTACTTCTGCGACGTCGATGAGAAGGGATACATCATGACCAACAAGTCGTCCAAGTTCAAGGTCAACTACACGCGCAAGTTACAGCACTTCGCCGCCTACATGGTGCCGCTCGTGATCAAGTCGGAGGTGTCGGGTCCGCTTGCGCTTGCCTGGGGCGACTTTTTCAGCATGCTCGGCTTCCTGGTGCTGATCAAGCCGATCCGTGAGCACTCCAAGTTCTTTATGCTCCAGTTCAACTCGCTGGACCGCCCGGAGGACCGCCCGAATACGCTCACGTGGATCATTGTCGGCAACATCGCGCCGGGCATGTTCATCCTGCTCTTCTTCAAGTGGCTCTTTGCGGACCAGGGTGCGCTTACGTTCATCCTTGTCTTCATCACGGGCATCGGCGATGGCCTCGCCGAACCGGTCGGCATCACGTGGGGTAAGCACAAGTACAAGGTGCGCAGCTGCTTCTCCAAGAAGAAGTACACGCGTAGCTGGGAGGGCAGCGCCTGTGTGTTCCTGTCGGGTCTCGTATTCCCGGCGCTGCAGTACGCCGACTTTGACAACTTCACGCAGGTGCTGCTGTCGATGCTCATCCTTGCGCCGACCATGGCGTACGCCGAGGCAACGGCGCCGCACACCATGGACACGCCCGTGCTCATGATCGGCTGCGGTGTCATCCTCTACGTCATCACTAACGTGGTCTAAGCAAATGCAATGGAGCTGAATGACGAGACGCTCTCGTTTCGGAGTGCATTTTGCTCAAGATTTGAACTAGGGTTGGTATTAATATTGATCGCGTTCAAGAATACTACGTAGTATTGATTACTCCTGAATTTGTGTTTGTATCTTTTGTTCATCCAATGTAGTAGTATCTATCCGATACTGTATGCCCATCGCGTCAGGGTTGTCTGTGTGTTTGACATGGACTTGCCGTCCATCCAGCCCACGCGCCATGCCCAGTGGGCAATGCCCAGTGGGCTTTGCCCACACGAAGTGTCAGCGTGTCAACACATTTGTAATATCTTTAGTCTTGATGACTATATTAGTAATTCTGCTTCCCTGATAACAACTTCAACATCGCCCTTCATTTCGTGGGTGATGGAATCCTACAGACAAGAAACGTAGGTAGGACATTGGCAATCCAATGACCACGACAAAATGGTGGCTCCACCTCCAAATTTTCCAAGTCGAGCGCAAGTGGTCCAGCGAAGACTCAACCCTCCCTTCGGGTTGGGTTGCCCGGCAGTCCAGACAGTGAAGGAGGTTTTTGGCGTGGAAGTCCGCATTTTGGAGGGTTTCGAGACCCACCTTCGGAGGGTGGGCTTCCCCACCTGTGGCTGGGTTTTTCGTGGGGGAAGGGTAATTCAGTGGCTCTTGTGGCCATATGTCAACTTGAAGTGGCCTGGATATGGAATCCACAACTGGAGCATGGCATCAAGTCCGACGAGCAGCTGACCAAGTTTCTGCTGTGTACCATCATTTTCACGTCCAGTGTTCGTGTAGGGTGCTACACCGCTGTCGATGTCGTCCATTTTGGTTGCCGCTGGTTGCTCTTGGTTGCCGCGTGCTTCTCGTCGTTGCCGCTCGTTGTTCGTGAAATCCAGTCTGGAATATATACTTGGGATGAGGGTGTTTCCTCACGGCAACCACATCATCTATGGAATGTTATTCAACAATTTTGAATAATATATCGCTCATGTTTCTCGTCTTTTCGGTCATGTTCTCTGGATCTTGATCCAGAGTTCTTGCAGCGTCACCAGACTTGAACATTTGCACGTTTTATGCAAAAAACCTCGAGTCCACTATTCAAAGCACTCTGGGGGTTGCACCCCCAGACCCCCCCCAAGCAAGATCCGATCCAATTTCCTGCGCGCGCCTCGCACGAAATCGATGACACAATGCGGTACGTATCGCAACAACATTTTGCGGACGAGTCGTGAAGAACACCAGCATACGTACCCATCCTATGGTAAAACCGAAGAAATACAAGGTGGCTAGGTTGTGTCGGACTGAGGATCGTAGGGACCACCCACGTTTTCTCGATGTCAATGCTAAGAGCGGCGATTTACAAGACCAGCGTTTCCATAGGCTTGGTATGGACCCTCCCCCTCAACGCTCGCAGACAGCGATTTTGTGGTCTGACAGACTCTGTTTGTTGGCACTTCCGAATTGGAACCAACGCAGAAACCACCATGACGAACGACACCAGCACTCATCGAGAAGGTAAGTCAAAGACTGTTTCTCCGGTCGCGCGCGGCCCTCTCCTACTGATCTCGCAATTTCCTCTGCTGGAGGGCGTTTAGCCGTGATCAACAAGGCCGCTGAGCGTGCACTGGAGGCCAAGAAACGCGCGTCAGACGATCGAGAAAGCGTGATCCAGGCCAGAGGGCCGGCGATGGAGGTCAAGTCCGCGCTCGAGATAGCGCGCTCGAGGCTCGTGAGCTCGCTCTGGAAGCCGCCAAGCTCGCGATGGACGGTATCGTATGGAAGTTGCTTTCTCCAGTCGCGCATTAAATGATTGGAGGCCAAGGCCCGCGCCATGGATGCCCAGAAGAGTGCCAACAACGCCGTGGGAAAAGCACTGGCGGCTGAAAAGCACACCTTGGAGGCCAAGGTGATTGCATTGGCGCGTGGGATGCTTCCAAAAGTGCGAACACGACCGAGGCGGCGTGAAGAGCGCCGGTATGCTGACATCTTTCCCTCTATAACATTGCCAAGACAAAGTCTTAAGACATACCAGTACCGGTAATACATTTGTGTGCCACTTAGGCGTCGAATGGCGTGTTGTCTCTATATACTGTAATTACTCTGCGTATTCTGCAACGCGAGACTGCGCCGAGCAGTTGAGCGTCGCACTGCTTAACGCCGGCGACGACGAGTCGTCGTGGTCGAAGAATGACCACCACCGCGCATATTGCTGTTCACGCCATCCCCCTTCGCTGTTGATTGATTTAGAACCGCAGCTGGTCGTTCGGATCCACGTCGGTCCAGCCTGTCATCTCGGCGTCGGCGAGCCGAAAGTCGCCGTCCATTTCGACACAATTGTGGATCGCGTAAAGCAATTGCCGGCGACAAATCTCGTCGGTCGAGTACCACGGCAGCTGCAGCGCGAAAAAGCACGTGTGGGCTTTGGGCAGTTGGCCGTCCGCGTACGCCGCCGTCGTACTAGTAGTACTACTAGAGGTGGTGGTCTCGCTGGAAGCGCTACTACTCAGCGACTGGATCTTGAACTTTTGGTGGAACTGGGCCTGGCCCACGGGCAGCCGCGCGCGCGCCCACACGAACCGCAGGAACGCGCGCTGGTCGTCGTCGTCCATGGCCGCGAGCACGCGCCAAAAGCGCTGGACGCTCTCGTGGTGCGGCGCCACGTCGTCGTCGTACTCGGTATTTTGCTGGAGCAACGCAATGTCGACCGTGGCGGCGCCGCAGAGCCGTGTCTCGAGCTCTTCCCACGTGAGCACGCTCAGCGCCGCGACAGGAATGACCGAGTGGATTCCTTGCTTCAGTACGTTCACGACATCTCTGGTCTCATCGCGTCGCACACGCACCACAAGATCAATATACTCCCGCATATTGACCGTGGTCACGACCGTCTCGGTGCCGTTCGCAAAGAGTTCGACCAGGCGGCCGTCCGAGAGACTCGTGGTGAACGACAGATCCATGGCCGCGACTTGGTCGGCGATTGCCTGCCGTCGAGGCGAGTCGGTCGTGGGATTGCTCAAGGTTTCATGAAGCGACGCAAGCGACTGGAGCAGCGCGTGGGCCGCAAAGTCGGTCTCGTGGAGATCGTCGAGGAGATCCGTCTCATCTTCGTGCTCATGGCCGACGAGCTGCTTCCACACGGACGGCGCCAGATCCAAGCGCACACACACGCGCGTGCGCAGGGCGACACCAATCATTTGGCCCAGAAAGTGCACCATCTCGCGATGCAACTGCCGCTGAACATGGGCGTGCTCGGCCCAGCCACCACCAGTACGGTGGCGCCTTGAGAGTGTAGTCGTTTGGAGGACACGAGCCGAGCCAACGTGACTGGACCCTACGAGTGCACCGTTCAGTACAAACCGCTCACGGCTCGCGCCGACGCCGTGGCGCCAATTCGGACTCGGCAGTAGGAACGGCAGGAAACTCGTGCCCAGCGTCTTGTCGCCTTGGTGTTCATCCTCCTCACTATTTACCAGTTGCAATTCGGCGAAAAACTGCGAAAAGAACTCGCGGTACGGACCGCCATAGTCGTCGACGCCCTCGCCCTCAAACTTGACCTTGAAGCTGCGCCACTGGCCGTCGTCCATCGGATGCGAGTAGACCATCCGCAATAACCGGAGTGGCTGAAAGTGGAGCGCGTCAAACGCCTGGCCAAAGAGCGACCCCAGCAGACTCGCAGTCGTGCCCGGGTGGCACTTGGCCGACGCGGCCTGCGGACGGTTGAGCTGGAGCTGAAGCAAGTCCTCGGGATAGTCGTAGTCGTCGTCCGATTTGCTCGAAGGCGAGTTGGCGGTTTTGGTCAAGAGCGCCGTGAAAAATTCGTTTTTGGTGGACGTGAAGATGCTCCCACGGCACTGCGACAGAAGTCGACTAGGTATTAAGCCCGACTTGGATTCAGTATCGAAATACGACCACGTGCGATCGAAAAAGCGGAGCACGCGACGCACGTAGGCGTTGAAAAACCGCAAAAAGCCAAACCGCGCGAGCAGCCTGCGCTCGAACCGTCGTCCGCCGTCACTGGCTCCAAAGGTGGTCACGCCCGCGGCCAGCTCAATGTCATGAGCTTTTGCGCGGACGACGCGCACTAGTTCGCGTGGCGGGAGGTTCCATGGACGGAGACTCGCGGATTCGCAGTGCGCATTGACGACCGTCAGCACGGCCCGATCAAGTCGTAATGACCAGATGTGGTCCTGTACAAACGTCGTGAATTCTGCCTGCGTCAGCGAATCCGAATTCGCCTCGGGTGGAGACACTGCGAGTGGTGCGCGGCTCGTTTGCACATGCTCGAATACGCATGTCGATGCTGTCAGCGCAGGCTCGGACGGTTTGGCGGAGGCATCTCTGACCGACAGCACCATGGTTCGCAATTTCGACGGGTGGATATGCCACGCACCGGGTTCACCATCGACTTCGATCCACAGGCGGTCGTCAGCTACGCCCAGCACGCGCCCATTGCCTCGCGGGCACCGCACTGAATCATCCGCTTGGAAGCCAAAGCGTGCGCACGCTGCGCCGGTCGTGTCAACCCACAGTGGCGAGCCAGCGCGCGTGACAATGTCGCGTCCCGTGCCGTGCCACCACGCCAACGTCATCTCGTAGGCCGGGCGAAGCAGCCTTGGCGGGAATGCAGACGTGGCCACCATGGCGTCCATCATCTCACAGACAGCGACGGCTTCCTCAACCGTACCGTCGCTCGTCGATGAGTCGTAATTTGACGAGGGGACTTCTGAGATTTCATCATTTGGCCGTACGATCGATACCTTTTGGTGGCGCGAGTAGAATGCCACGGCTGGGTATACTTCGTCCAGCAAATTCTCAAACGCGACACCGAGCGAAACGCCGTTCTTGCTAAAGCCCAGCGTGCCACGTTCGCAGTCGAGGTGGACGTCGATCACGTCGCCCTCGCCAAACGTGTCGCCGTACACACGGAGGCGATTGCGTTGATAGTACAGCGCCTTGTCGCCAATGAACCCCCACGACTGGTCGTCGGCGCCGACAAACGAGTCCAAATTGGCTTTGCGGGTCGCGACGCCGAGAAACAAATAGGACGACGACGATTTGTCAATGCGAAGCTGCCACTCGTGGACGCCCGTCGCAAAGCTCTGAGTAGCCAGCACAGTCTTCCAGAGATCGTTGCCCGTGTAGGCGGCTGTGAGGCCGTCGTCGGAGAATTGCAAGAGACTGCTGCGGCTTTTCAAGCGGTCAAAGGCCAACGTCGGCCTGTGCACGATCGCCGAAGTGATAGGGCCCAAGCACGACGTCGGGATCGGCGAAGGTAGTGGCGTGAGGTCTTCCGATTCGATGGGCGCGACTTGCTGGAGAAGATACAAAATCTCGACGTATGCCAACAGATACTGCGAGAAGATTGCGCGGTGCTGTCTCTGCTCACGCCCAAAGCGATTTCGAGCGGCGCACAAAAAGCTCGCGGCGTCCACGCGACACATCGCTAACACCATATCCAATGAGTAGTCTGACTCAGAACCTTGCTGTCGCTGGAGGAGACGAATGCGTTGCAGCATACGGCTCATGGTGGTGATGGCAATGAACTTGACAGGCAGATTACTGGATCGCAGCGTGGACCGTAACCGCTGCAGTAGCATCACTGTCTTGGCGCACGATAGTTCGATTACTGACGAGTCGGAGCCGCTGCCAACGCAGAGCACGAGATCCAACAGCCACACGGCCACTTCAACCGCGGGTTCTTCCAGAACGACGCAGTCTGGTCTCTGCAATTCACGTTGCGTCCACAAGACGGCTTCAAAGGCAGAGCTGCTGGACGCCGCCGCTTCAATTTGTGCGAGAGCATAGTCGACTACACGCTCGATACATGCAGCATTCTGATTCTGTAGCATGCGAGTCATGCACCTCCGCACAATGGCCTCCCCATCGGCAATCTCCTCCTCTCCTCCTGCACCGCGGCGCTGTTGCCGTCCTTGAAATTGAGGTCCTCGACACAGCACGAGCTTCAGAAAGGTGAAAAACGACGGTACACGGAGCATCGCCGTCACCGTCGCACCACAGCCAGTCGCGTCGTCGTGCAGGTCAAGCAGCGAGACGACCACTTGCCGACACGACAGGATGAGAAACGCTCGTTCCAACTCAGCCAGGCGATCCAGTAGCTCCCATAGCGCGAGCAACTCGACGGTCGCAGCAAACTGCTCGATCGTCTCACCATGCGCTCGCGTGGGTTGTAGATCTTTGGTCGATTGGAGTGGACTTGGATCTTCTAGGCTCTCCGTCGCTGTTGCAGTCGTAACCGGTACTGGTGGGATCGTTTCTTTGATCGTCTCGGTTCGCCACGGCGTGAAGAACTGGTAGTTGGCATTCGAATCAAAACCGCCGTCTTCAAAGGGAAAGTACATCTCACCAAAAATCTTGCGGCCCATTTCTTTCTCATTGATGAGCTGCTGCTGGGGCTGCTGTGAGCCGTCCGGTCGCAGGGGACTATGCGGGCAGCTTCGATGACCGCCACTGCTGCCTTGTCTCGAGGCGACCCGATTGTATGGAGCGTCAGTGCCAGTCGTCGAAACAGGCTCTTCACTGTTGGTGTACACTTCGTCGCCATCCTCCTTGTCTTCATCGTCGTCTTCGTCCTCAAACGCGAGCTTACTGTCGGCACTCTGATCGCGCTGCTTGTCCAGTGATGTTTGAAGGCGGCTAAGATAGTCTAAATTGTCGACAATCCAGGCCGAGGCACTGACGATGTCATTCTCAGTCTGCTTCAACGCCAACACACACCATTCCTCCGGGAACCCCATCATCATGAGCTCGCTGACAAAAGCTTGGCGATGTTCGGCCGCTTCTTCGTCATCCTCGTCTTCGCCCTCGTCGTCTTCCTCACCGTCGTCCTCGTCCTCGTCCTCGTCCTCGTCCTCGTCCTCATGCTCGCCGTTTTTACCGACTGCTTCATCGTCGTCGCCATCGACTGGGCTATCGAATGGATCTCTCCTTGACCCCGCGATGGCGTTCTCACCGTCATGACTGGCGTTGGAGCTGCTACAGTTGCTTCTTTGCCTCGCTGTATTTTCTTGGTCGTTTGTCGGCTCATCGATGGCGAGATCCAGGCGCAGATCCAGTTTGAGTCTTGGTGGCACCATCGAATCTGGTCGCTCGATCGTTCTATCGTCTTCGTGTTCGTCTCCCCCGGCTCTAAAAGACTTGATATCACTCTGAGCGCTTTGAACCGCCTTGGCTTCCGCAGTGGCTTTGGACCGTCTGGCCTTGAACCAATGGCCCACTTCCACCTCTCCCTGCTCCTCGAGATCGTGGAGCACTTGGTACACTCGCGTTCGTATGATCCACAGCTTGCGTTCGACTTGTTCAAACGTCGCAAAGTGGGGATTCCTGTCGTCACTGCCGCTGATCTCGAGGAGCTTGAGAAGTAAACGGTCGTCGCGCAGCAGAGGAGACGCACTGACTTGGTCAGACGCCACCCGCAGGACAGCTTGAATAGTGAGACCTGAGCTCAGCCACTGTTGCAATTCACCCACACCACAGAGTCCCTGCGAGGTATCCTCCAACGCGAGAGCCAGCGCAGCATGCGTGAGGTGATTCAATGTGTCGCTCGCCAGTGCGTCGCTGTTGGTTGTGCCGAGGGCAATCACATTGATTGGAGGGGCGACAGCGACGTCATCGCGGTGGAGCCGCACGAACGGCACCGTCTCCGAGTTGTCGTCACCGAAGCGATCGTGGTTCTTCTTCTGTGCGGGCTGCTGATTGGTGGCAGCCGCCTGGTACTTATTGTACTTCATACACTCGGCCTGGACTTGATCGGACCACGACCCAAGAGTGGCCATGTCTCTCGGCGGTTCGACTTCTCCCTGCATACAGACGTACACTGTGGGTGTTCGCCGGCTCGCAGGAGCGCCCTTCACAGCGTGTGGCTTTGTTAAAAGTAACGCGGGGTCTTCTACAGCGACGACGGTCGCCTGTTCGCTCGTGCCCATCAGTTCGACTGGCGTGCCGCTTGTGAGAACGGTGGCTGATCCGCCCAGCACATACAAACACCCGAGTCGCGCGTAATCAGTAGTAGTATTCACAACGTTCGTCTCGCTCCCTTGGAGCACGTCGCCGAATGCGTTCCAAATCTCCGGCGGCCACAGCGCGTTGCTCTTGCTTTGCAATAACTCAGCGAGCAACCCTGTGAGCTCGTTGGCGAGCGAGATCGACATGGATCCGCGCGCACTTTCCTGGAGTAATCGATCGGCGGTCGTGTTGCGCAGTTCCACAGCGGTGGTGTTGTGCTCGACGATTTCTAGGCTGCTTTGCAGTGAAGCCGGCACAGCAAAAGCTTCCGTTTCACTGCGGATCCGCAAAGGCGATAGGCATGCTCCGATGATTTGCAGTATGTGGACCACAAAGCGATAGCCGGGTTGAAACGCTGATAAAGAGATCGCGTCGGCGATCGCATGCGGGGTCTGAAAGAGAAGCACCCGACGCAGCAGTCGCAGGCTCGAGACTTGCGGATCGACATGGCGGCTGCTCAAAAAGATATCCCACAGCTGGCTAGACCACGCTGGATCGGCAAGGTGGACGCGACCTTCGTCAGACTCGACCATCACTCGCAGCAACGCGTGAAGCTGCACTATCTTGGTGGTCGTCTCGTCGAGTAGTCGAGACGCGACCACGCTGGGAGAGCGCTCAACGACTTCTTTGCCCGGTTTCTTCTCGTCGTATACAATGCGGACGTGGATGGGCGAGAGCGATCGATTGTGAAAGCGAAAATGGCTCAGCAAGCCGTGGAAACTACGCACGAGAGGCTTCGCGGTAGAGGACGCTGCCATCGCAGAAGTTGAAGTCGAAGCTGCGTTGGCCGACACGAGCGTCGACAAAAATGCCATCGCCTGGGCCGCTCGAAGAGATTGCTGGTCGACGCCTACCACGTCCGACTCCTCCGGTGATTCCAATGCCTCGATGGGTTGCTGCCGGCCAAAGCCAAAGTCGAGGTCCACGCTTCCGCTATTCAGCGCCATGGCAAGTGGACCGGACAACGACCGCTGGCTGTCGAGGATGCCGTTGAGGTAGAGCCGCAGTTTCGCACCTTCCACTACCACTGCTACATGCGTCCATCGACCGGGCGACAGCGACTCTTTCGAGTGGAGTCGCTCCCACAATAGCCGCGCCGCAGCGAGCGACGGACTGGGCGACGCAACGTGGACTGCCACGCCAACCTCGAGCTGCCACCTGTGGTCGCGGTCGCGCACCATCAGAAGGTACGGCGCGATCGCGCGTGAATCGCCACGAACAAAAACGATTTGTTTCTCCTCCGATATCGCGAGCGAGTTGTCGACCGACACGTGAGCAGCGGCGCCACTTTGCACGGACGCTGCGTAGATCCACATGGTGATACTAAACTCGCTTGGTTTCACAAGTGGCGACATGGCGAGCAGCCCGGATGCCGGCTCGACCATTTGCATATATGTGAACGTCAGGCCTTTGGTCAGATACGAGAACCGCATGGGCGATACGAGGATCTCAAAGCTTCTTCGGATAGTGCCGTTGATTGAGCCACCACCATTAGCGTTGCGCGCACGCTCGAGTAACGAACGCTGGCTGGGTACTCTTGTCAAAACCCCTTGCTGCAGCAGGCGCCCTGCGCTTGCAAACAGAGTCTCAAATATGTCGTGGCACGCTGGGTAGACGGGGATCAACGGTCGCACGTGGGGCGCCACCGACGACGACGCACTACTCACTTGCAGGCTGATGCTACGGATCAGTGCCCACACGGCTGACTTGATTTGCGGCTCGCCTCGACGCCTGTCTCGGTTACCGTTGCTATTATCTCGAGCGACAATGGCTCGTATACTGTCTTTGCAATCGCTCGTTTGGTCGATGGCGTTGTCGTCGTCGTCGTCTCCAAACAGCATTTGCGCCAGCACTTGGACGAGCCCCACGTCGTTGAGAAAGTCGTACTGGTCGGACCCAAAGTGAACAAGACCCACGCAACGCAAGAGTACGAGCAGCACCCACGGCGCAACAGCTTGCTGCGGGCGGTCGTCGTCGGGCATCAGCGCTTCCATGTCGCGTGCCTTTTCCACCATGAGCTGCAGCACCGCCGTCACAAAGTCATTCTGCGCGGCTCGGTGCATTTCACGGTACGCATAATGCGCGTTGCGCTGGGCGAGACCACTTAGTACTCCGACTCGTGTGGTTGTAGAGACGTGGCAAAAGTGCTGGAGCATCCCCACGTGAACGCACTCGAGAAGCCGCATCGAAACGAGCTCCCAGAGCAACTCGTACCCGCGCGTCGAGCAACTGAGCTGTCGGCATGGCTCAATGAGAAGCGCCAGTGCGAATCGGTGGAGATCACCGATCTCCGCGTCTTCGGCCGAGACGAATTCCAGCGCCGCCGCCGTGCGTTTGGTCGAGCCAATCGAATTGGAAGCAGTCGCGACCGCTTTCCAGCGCACGATAATGTGGACGCGCGTTCGGATACTACGCCAGCGGCTCGACGGATACGCGACCAAGAACGGCAGCACGTGGTCCCCATAACTTGCGCTCATGTGCAAACGAAGGCTTGGTGTCGACGCGTCCGTCGTTGCACATGCACGAAATAGAATCGCTGGATCCCACGGGGCGACAAAGCCCCCGTCAAGAAGACACAGGCGATGCTCTTCCTCTTCGTCCACGTCCACGAGCAGTAACAAGTGTGATCGGTCGCTCATCGTGCGCTGCAGAGTGGCGATCGCGTCGGACGCTTCCACGGGCGATTGCGAATTCTTGAGTGCGGTTCGCTTGGCGACCACTCGCCGCCGAAAGTCGGCCACGACCCGCCAGAGCCCGAGCAGAGACCGCGGTGGCACGCGCTGGTCGCTCCCAGCGTCTTCGCTCTGATGATGTCGACTCGTGCTGACCAGCAGCGCAAACAGCGCCAACGAGTGGTGGTGCACCAGCGCCGCGAAAAACGCCTCTTCCAGCTGCGCGTCACTCCAGACTAGATGACTTGGCGACTTACCTGGCTCGGAGCGTGTTTGTTTCTGGAGTTGCGACTGCCGAAGTAACATGCGGTACGCGGCATCTTTCTTGGCATGGCAGGACCTCAGCCATTCACACAATGGATGGGAAACGACTCTTAGTTCGCGGTGACGACCGACTTCCGCACTTTGGGCCATCTCCATTAAAAATGCGCGAACGCTTGAACGGCCGAGACAACGCAGCATCGGAATCACTGGCGCACTGGGGTGGTCGTTCACGGCTTCGTCGTCGTCAATGGCGTCACGCTGTGGTATTGTGAGCTGGAAACTCGGTGCGATCGTGATGGAATGGCCAAACAGCGAGTGTGGTGGAGAGTAAGGAACGGTCCTGGTGAGGGTTGAGCCTGTTACTACGCTTTGATGGAGGAAGTCCGAGGAAAGGCCGCCTTCAAAAAGCAGAGACCGTTGCCACTTGGTGGGAGGAATCTCCACCGTCTCGACTTCTTCGGAGCCAGTCGCGTCGTGGTCAAACGAGAGATGCAGGATCGGGTCACCCGCAGTAATGGTCCCGGCTAGTTCTGCACACAGCATGGCGAGCTCCTTCTCCAACAGGAGGGACCACGGCGAGTCGAGCACCTCGGACACGTGCACACGGGGCGTCGTCGGATTGTCCAACCCGGCAGCAGACGAACGCCTCGCCGTAGCAGTTCCTCCTGGTTGTTGCTTCCCTGTACTGGCCACGATAACCGCCGACGTCAGCGTCTTGCCCAAGCGATACGTGATGTCGCGATTTGCCGCGCGTGTCACAGTCGCGGTGGTCGCGTTCCATTCGTCGAGCAGCGTGAGGAGCGATTGCAGCGGATAGATGAGGCTCACAGCGAACACTGGAATGTGTGTAAACGCAAACAGGCCGTTCACTAGCAACGGCAACACGCGCCCCACAACCGATCGCTCGAGCGCGTTCGCGACGCATTCACAAAACGCAGGATCAGTAAAGAGATCGCTGCGACTGCGCCGGCGGTGGCGCGAGAACGATGGTGATGATGGCAATGACGATGGCGGACTCGGCTGGCTGCGCGACAGCACTTGGGACAAAACATCGCACGACTGACTGAGAATCCGCAACACCAACTGCAACAATCCGCGCCAGACGACAGGGAAATCGGCAACGGTCGCGTCGTCGCCATCGCCGCCAGAGAAAGAACCGACGCGCATCACCGATGCTGCGACTTGTGAAAGACGAGCGGAGAAGCTAGTTCCTTTGTTTAGATTCAGGCTTCGAATCCATCGCTCACAGCCTCTCGCCATCGCCCCCACGTGCTTTTGGATAATGTTGAGCAGACCCACGATCGAATCGTGTACTGATGAAGATTCGTCCCATCGCGAATTCTGGACGGCTGACGGCGAGTCGTCGTCATGGGACGCGCTCGACGCCGCCGCAATCTCGCCAATGCTGTGAACGAATTGGCTGTTCATCGCCTCCAGTAGAACGTCCACGATCGTATCGAGTGCCTGGAAAGGCTTCGGCGACAATGGCGACGGTTGAGGAGCACGCGAGTGAGATGGACTAGCGTCGGTGAGCGGGAGAAACGTCATGACCGTCGCGTCGTCTGCGAGCCGCTTGAGCAGTGCGGATAACAGCGGACGTTTCCAAACGTTCTTGAGCACTCGCAGCGGTGTCCACTCGATGGACGCACACACAACACATGCCGCTTGTCCATTCGCCTTGGACACCGAACCCATCAGGCTCTCCAGTAGCAGCACACGAGAACACTGACACGGGAAAAAGAGATCGAATCCCAGCATGAGTGTGTCGATCGCTTCGAACACGGCTCGTCCGCTTCCTGTGGTGAAGTCCCCGTCGGAAATCGGTCCATTGCTACCAGTCTGTTGAATGATGAAATCCAAAAGGAGACTGCGCAATTGACGCACCGAGGTGAGCAAGCCGAAGACGTCGTATTCGTGCTCATCAGCGCCAACATCTCGCGTGGGACTCAGCGTGGGTCCGATTTGCTGGAGAGCGATGAGCAGACTACCCAGTCCAGAGTTGAGAGTCTGGGCCAAGTTCGCTTGAAGAAGCCGGAAGCACACATCGAGCAGATACGCTTGGATCTTCTCCGTCTCGATCGATCCTCGAGAGACAATGGACGAGATGCTCGAAGAGTGGAGAGCGTCAAACCGTCGGCCATGGAGCTGGGCAATGAGACTACCGAGTATCGCTAGCGTCGCGCCGTGAACTTCGATCGCAAATTTCTTATAGACGCCATCAATGAAGTCGCTGAGATCGACGCTAAGATCTTTTTTGCTCAGCAGAACCTTGCTTACACACACCGGTAATTGTTGAGTGGTCGGGAAAAGAGCTTTTTTCTTGACCAAAAACGACGCACACAGTCGATCCAGCTGCGCGAGGATGACCACGACCACAGCCAGAGAATCGCCGACACCATGCGTGACATTTCGGGCTATTGTGGCGTTCGTGTCGCCTGATGAAGAAATCCCAGAGCGATCTTCCGTGCGTCCATCGTCGGCATCGATGTCACTGCTTGGATCCCGCCGTTCCTGATCACAAGCCAGCGAACTGGCAGGCATGGTGAACGTACTTATCATCCGTGACTTGGGCAGATCAGTACACTGAATCTTCGCATCGTAGAGTTCGTGGACAGACGGGCTGCTCAAGATCGTGGAAAACGTCATGGCTGCTGCTTCAGACCAATCCACAGTGTTCGCGCTGGCCGCATGGCAGGCGTCCTGTGCCCCATCCACAGTTTCTTCGTCCTTGCCACCCGTGAGAACGAGCGTGTGGTAGAATCCGGCGGCGACGAGCGCGACGCGCTTGCCCACAAATGCATCGATTGGATACGGATACAATCGCTCCGTGGTATCGCCCGTGCCCAACTGCCCGTGGTTGTTTCGACCAAACACGTACAGAACGCCATTGTCCGAGACCGTGATCGTGTGGTAGCAGCCGCACGCGACGCGCACAACCTCTTTGCCTTCGAGATCGTCCAGCAATTGCGGTCTCGCAAACCGTTGTTGCTGGAGCTGAACGTTGGCCGGCGCCGCGTTGCTGGCCTTGCCAATCCCGAGCTGCCCATAGTCGTTGCGGCCACAGCCAAACACGTGGGCACCCGCGCACAGCACGATCGAATGGTAGTACCCGCACCGCACGTCCAGACACGACTGCCGCTCGAGACCGTACTTGACGTGGGTCGGCGTCAACTGGTTCTCGACAGACTCGACCCCCAATTGGCCATAGTCATTCTTGCCAAACGCCAGCAGCTTGCCCGACGACGTCACCGCCATGGTGTGGTACTGGCCGCACGCGATTGATACAACGTGCTGGTCAGTCGGTAGTCCTATCGCCTCGATGCATTGGGGCACCTTCCGATCGATCGTATCCCCATGCCCGAGTTGCCCATAGTCGTTCCGCCCAAATGTATACACGCGACTTTGACCTGCGGGGCCACTACTGTCACACGTCAGCGCCGTGTGGTAGTAACTACAAGACACTAGCCGCACACGCTTGCCGTCAAGACTGCGTAGGATCTTGGGCACACACTCACTCTGTGTGGTGCCGTGGCCAAGCTGTCCACGGTAATTGTATCCGCACGACGCTGCCTTGCCGTCGTGGGTCACGAGAATCGTGTGCTCGCAGCCATTGTACGCGTGGACTTGCGTGACGCGTGGCTCGCCGTCGCTAGTATCGTCGAGGCCGAGTTTCGGCACTTGGGTGAGGTGAGAAATCCGCGTCGTCACGCCGTGGCCGCACTGACCATTGTCGTTGTACCCGCACGTCCACACTGAGCCGTCGCTACCGAGGACGACAGTGTGTTCGTTGCCGGCGCTCACGTAGACAACGTCTTTTTGCTGCAGCGCCTCGATACGATCAAAGCTCTTGCGCGTGGTCGCGTCGCCGTGGCCCAGCTCGCCGTACGAGTTCTGCCCACAGCTCCACACTTCGTGGTCGTCGTCCGAGCCGTCGATTTCTTGATGGAGTGACGAGTGGATATATGGGTGGAGAGCGGGATTACCGTGAGTCGGCTGGATCTGGTCCATCGCCTTGAGGATCCCGCCAACATTGAGCGGGTAGAATGTGGGGCTCATGACGCTCGGGATTGCCGTTGGAGCAGCCGCGACTGCTGCATACCGTGGCGATGCGGGCGATACGAATGGGTCGGACCGAGACGACGCACTCATGTCCAGCGAGAATGTAAGATCCGCTTTCAGCGAGAGATTGTTGAGCTCGTCTTTCGTTGCTCTCAGAAGCGATTTGCCTCCGAGTGCTGGTGGATGCGGAAGCAACGAACGATGGGCGATTACAGATGACGCACCCGTCGCCCCTACGACCACGGCACTTGCCACGGCCGCTTTCGTGTGCGCGACCACGAGGTTTTTCGGTCCACCGGCTTTGCGCTTCGAGTGCACCGAGAGCAACTGGTCCACTGCGGTCGTCTGTGCGTCCAAATCTTTCACGCTGTGGTCTCCACGCTGCTTGTGGACTTGCCTGAGTCGTTGTTCCACTACGAAATTCGCCAGCTCGTCCGCGACGTCGCCGCGCTCCTCGTCGATGGCGACCTGGTCGTTGTCGCATTCTCTCGGTGGAACCATTGGCTCTCGCGCTGTGCTTTTGGGCGGACTGGCGAGCGGCGATGCCGATGCGTGAATCAGTAAAAGGCGCTGCGCTCGTGGCGACGAGGCCTTTTGTGGAATGGGAGAATCGGTGAGGCTCATCATGGTCGCAGTGGTGGAGCCGTCACCAACGCCCAATAGAACGCTCACAATCACGAGAAAATCGCGGACTGATCCATTGGCCGCAGCGAGTCGAATGAGGCCATTGGCGGCACGCGTGCGATCGGCCACGTCCAACAACTCGCCCACTTTCCCCGTCACGATCATCAGCAGAAACTGCTGCAGTTTCCGCACGAGTCGTCGCACGTGCAACGCACCACCACCAGTACAATGGAGCTCTGCACTTGATCGTCTCTGTCGTAGTGACAACGGCGCAAACAACTCGACCACACCCACAATCTCGTCAAACACGTCGCGCGTCGGAAGCAGATCCGTCTCTCCACCACTGCGTGTCATCGTCGCCATCTCCATTAATCCACCGAGAAGCTCAATGGCCACGTTCGTCGCTAGCGCCGCTTCTGCACCCAATGGATCCAATCCCCGTGGTCTGTCGACAGGGGCAATACGGCCACTCTTGCATAGTGCGTCATCGCCATTCGTGACACGCTGGACCACGTCCATAGTCGACTGGAACGCCACGGCCGCCGAGAGAGCGCGCTGGTGCTGCAGTGCCACGGCGTCGTACACGTCACACAGAATGCCACGCCGCAGCGCGACCACCACGGCGACCGGATCCGCTACGTGACACAAACGCGAGAGCTGGTCTTGGACATGGCTCAGCAAGTACGCGGCGCGCGCCGGCTGCGAGAGGTCACCCAGCAGCACGAGCGCGTGGAGCAATTCATCCTTTCGCCTTTGTTCTACGCACATGCGCTGCGCGTACGTCTCTTGTCTCCTTCGGTCGCCTCCGACATCTTCTTCTTCTTCGCGCTCGTCCGCTGGTGGATCGTCTTGGGCGGATGCTCGGTGCTTGAGCAGCTGCGTCCACAGCGCACCACCGCTTCCACTGCGTGCGCTTCGTCCACTGTCCACAAAGAGACCCGCGCGCGTCCGCTGGTGCCGCACACTACTGGAGTTACTGCTCGTGGTCGCTGTTGCTGCTGCCTGCCGCGCGCCGGCCAGCGTCTCCTGTCGCCGCAGCTGCTTGGTCAGGAACTCGTCGTCGCGCAGCTGCTCCAGAGCGAGACGCGCCCAGCGCGGGTCCACGCGGCGCGCACGTGGGCTGATGCTCTCGCGTTGACCCATGGCTGCTGGCGGTCTCTACCGCAAGCGAAGCGTCACCGCGTACCCCCTCGTGGTAAGAGGTTCCATAGTGGGTTTTAACGAGATGAAAGGAGTAAGAGGCGGGGTACAGTGTAACCAAACAAATCAGATCTGAAGTTGAAGTGGGTACATCGTAACTGTAACCTCTGCTACGATGCACCCACTTCACCGAGTCGACCAATTCCATCGCGTCCCAGTGATGAGGCGGGTGCACTCTATGTGATTGCAGTCCGTTGAGATTGAACTACGCGAACTGACTTCGTTTTTCATAACTTTACTGGAGCGTGTCGCAAAAGTATCCTGAGGCACAAGCACTCGTCGGTGACCACGATGATATCACGCAATGGCACAAGACCCGCCCAGACGGCCCACTCGCGAGTGGAGTGGAGTGGAGGCAGCGCCCCTTCAGTCTTCCACTCACTCCACCAGGTCGACACTCTCCATCACTTTTCCCTGTCAATCAGCGAACGCAACGAAACAGAGCCATGAACAAGAGCCGGCAACAACAACACCCAATGAAGGAGCACCGATCTCTCCCTCTCCTATAATAGCAGTACCACTCGCACGCCGCTCTCGGATCTCTCGACGCGAACGGCAAGAATATGGGCCAACCGCAACTGCCCGTCCTACCCACTGCAACATTCCCTTGTGCATTCATCATCAACCCGATGATGACGCGGACAAACTACTGCATTTTTAGTTTGACCAATTGCGACGAAACGAGGGCTAGACTGTTTTTAACCTGGAGGGGTGGATTTTCAGAAATTTTGGGGTTTGCTTTTTTTGGTTTTTGCTTTTTACCCTGTATGAAATATACCGTCATGATTTTTGCCATGGTACAAAAATTTCATGACACTGTCGCGAGGTGCATTCGCAGTGGGGCACCAATTTTAACTTCATGTTTGTATGGTATGTTCATGACCAAAAACCACAACACCCCAGGGGTCTTGGGGTGGGTTATTCAGGTCTGTTTCGTTGCGTTCGCTGATTGACAGGGAAAAGTGATGGAGAGTGTCGACCTGGTGGAGTGAGTGGAAGACTGAAGGGGCGCTGCCTCCACTCCACTCCACTCGCGAGTGGGCCGTCTGGGCGGGTCTTGTGCCAAAAGAGCCTACACAGCAGCGCGTAAGTAGTCGCGCAGTCCCTCCCTAATTGTTGTCTTTGTAAGAATATCTATAGAGCCCTTGTCGATATGTTAGCGATTACAGTCTTTCAGGAATTGGCGGAACATGCACGCCCTTCAAAGTACTACCACGAAAGTCATCCATTTGTATGGATCCAT